>VSMD01059703.1:0-25937 GCA_008750895.1 Mirza zaza
GTTTATGCCCAAGAAAAGCAGGATTTCATCCAGCACTTCTCTCAGATTGTCAGGGTGCTGACTGAGGATGAAATGGGGCACCCAGAGACAGGAGATGCTATTTCTCGGCTTAAAGAGGTCTTAGAGTACAATGCCATTGGAGGCAAGTACAACCGGGGTATGACGGTGCTGGTAGCATTCCGGGAGCTGGTGGAGCCAAAGAAACAGGATGCTGATAGTCTCCAGCGGGCCCTGACCGTGGGCTGGTGTGTGGAACTGCTGCAAGCATTCTTCCTGGTAGCAGATGATATCATGGATTCATCCCTAACCCGCCGGGGGCAGCTCTGCTGGTATCAGAAGCCAGGCATAGGTTTGGATGTTGTCAATGATGCTCTGCTTCTGGAAGCATGTATCTACCGCCTGCTGAAGCACTATTGCCGGGAGCAGCCCTATTATCTGAACCTGATTGAGCTCTTCCTGCAGAGTTCATATCAGACTGAGATCGGGCAGACCCTGGACCTTATCACGGCCCCCCAGGGCAATGTGGAACTTGGCAGATTTACTGAAAAGAGGTACAAATCTATTGTCAAGTACAAGACAGCTTTCTATTCCTTCTACCTTCCTGTAGCTGCAGCCATGTATATGGCAGGCATTGATGGGGAGAAGGAGCATGCCAACGCTAAGAAGATCCTGCTGGAGATGGGAGAGTTCTTTCAGATTCAGGATGATTACCTTGACCTCTTTGGGGATCCGAGTGTGACAGGCAAGGTTGGCACTGACATCCAGGACAACAAATGCAGCTGGCTAGTGGTTCAGTGTCTACAACGTGCCACTCCGGAACAGCGCCAGATCTTGCAGGAGAATTACGGGCAGAAGGAGGCGGAGAAGGTGGCGCGGGTGAAGGCACTATACGAGGAGCTGGATCTGCAGGCTGTGTTCCTGCAGTATGAGGAAGACAGTTACAGCCACCTCATGAGTCTCATCGAGCAGTACGCTGCACCCCTTCCCCGGGCCATCTTCTTGGAGCTAGCACGCAAAATCTACAAGCGGAAGAAGTGACCTACACTGCAAGGATGGGGAGAGGAGGCTCTCAATAAATTATTGTGTAACCTTGAAAAAAAAAAAAAGCTATGTTTGCAGTACACTGTAGTCTACTAAGTGTGCGAGAGAATTATTTTTAAAAATACAATATACATACCTTAATTAAAAATACTTTATTTCTAAAAAATGCTAATGATCTTATGAACATTCTGTGAATCATAATCTTTTTGCTGGTGGAGTGTCTTGCCTCCATATTGATGGCTTCTGATTGATCAGGATGGTGGTTGCTAAAGGTTGGGGTGTCTGTGCCAAATTCTTAATAGAAGACAAAGAAGTTTATCACATTGATGAACTCTTCCTTTCACAAAAGATTTCTCTGTAACATTCAATGCTGTTTCATAGTAATTTACTCCCTTCTTTAAATTGGAGTCATTCCTCTCAAATCCTGCCAATGTTTTAGCAACTAAGTTTATGTAATGTACTAAATCCTTTGTTTTCATTTCAATAATCCTCACAGCATCTTCACCAAACTCCATCTCAAGAAAAGCCATTTTCTTTGCTGATACATAAGAAATAACAACTCATCTGTTCTAATTATCTCATGAAATTGCAACAGTTCATTCATATTGTCAGGGTTCACTTAATTTTAGTTCTCTACCTATTTTCACCATACCCACAGTTACTTCCTCCACTGAAGTCTTGAACCCTTCAAACTCATCCATGAGGATTGGAGTCCACTTCTTCCAAACTCCAATTAATGCTGACATTTTGAACTCTTCCCATAAATCACAAATGGTAATGATATCTAGAATGCTGAATTAATTTCAGAAGATTTTGAATTTACTTTGCCCGTATCCATTGGAGCAATCACTATCCATGGCAGCTATAGCCTTAAAAAATGTATTTATCAAATAATAAGACTTAAAAATCAAAATTATTTACTAATATATTGCTATAGAGTGAATGTTGTATTAGCAACCATGAGAACAACATCAATTTCCTTGTACCTCTTTATCAGAGCTCTTGGGTGACCAGGTGCATTGCCAATGAGCCCCAATACTTTGAAAGGAATCTTTTTATTCTGAGCAGTAACATTGAACATTGAGCTTAAAATTTTCAGTAAATCATGCCATAAACAGATGTGCTGTCATCCAGACTTTAGTAAAGAGCTTCAGACAAAAAGTCTAAAGCTAGTAGAGGTTGGCTCATAAGATTTAAGGAAAGAAGCCATCTCCATAACAAAAGTGCAAGGTGAAACAGCAGAGGTTGGTTCCTGAGTCTTAAGGAAAGATGCCAGCTCCATAACATAAGTGTGCAAGGTGGAGAAACTATAGCAAGTTATCCAGAAGATCTAGCTAAGATTACTGATGAAGGTGGCTACACTAAATAACAGATTTTCAATATAGTCAGAACAGCCATCTATTGGAAGAAGTAGGACTTTCATAGCTCTAGAGAAGAAGTCAATGCATAGCTTCAAAACATCAAAGGACAGGCTGACTCTCTTGTTAAAGGATGATGTAACTAGTAACTTTAATTTGAAGCCAGCACACATTTGCCATTCCCCAAATCCTAAAGTCCTTAAGAAATATGCTAAATCTATGCCTATTCTCTGGAAATGGAACAAAGAATTTAAAAAGTTAATCACAGAGTACTTTTAGGGCAGTGAAACTATTATAAATAATACATTAATAGTGGATCTTTGATAATATGCATTTGTCAAAACCCATAGATATTTATAGCATAAAAAGTAAACCTCAATATATATATAAATATAACGGAAGGATTTACATGGTCAGAAATCCTAGGATAGAATATGTAATGTGACAAAGGATCTAACTGTATTAAAACTATATGAAATAACCTAACAGGGTGGGAAGCCCCTCACTGACTGGCCTAGGTATTACAACTTTGGAAAAGTGTAGAGTCTGTAAGATTAAAGGCAAAAGGTAGTGTACATATTAAACACTGTACATTAGTTGATATGTTTGTTTTTCATAGTAGTATGAGTTAATTCTGAAACAATTATATGGAGTTATCATAACTCTGTACATATATAATGGAATTGAATCACTAAGAAAATGGATGGCAGATGGTGGGACCAGGGTTTCTGACTGTTGACACGTGAGTTTACAGATAAGCAAAGGGAAGAGGCCAGAATAATCCATGTGTTAATGGATTAGATTTGGAGACATCACAAACTACTCATATTTAGCTTAACATAGATACAGATGGTTACATATTAAAATATGTGTATATTTTAATGTACACATATGTTTTATCTCTATATTAGCTAGAAGGTTCTAGAAACAGCAACACCCAAACAACAATGAGCACACCTAATACTTAGATCTTGGTCTCTAATTTCCAATGAAAAGAACCAAGATTCCTGCGAGAAATAGGTAATACTACGACTGGGGCAGGAAACATACAAGATGAGCCTAGACCATCTTCTACTACCAGAATATAGTGAAGTTCTTAAAAAAATTTCATGTTTTTTTATGGTTCCATGCCTTATATTTGAGTCTTTTATCCATCTTCAATGAGTTTTTTGCATATGGTGAGAGATGTAGTAAAAACTCTTCTAGACAATGGCCTAAGCAAAGAATTTATGACTAAGACCTCAAAGGCAAATATAGCAACAACAAAAATAAATAAATGGAACTTAATGATAAAAGGCCTTTTGTAAAGAACTAATCTAATGAAGAAAAATTCAGGGTAAGAGGAGATGAAATAAAAAAGAAAGAAGGAAAGAAGGAAGGAAGGAAGGAAGGAAGGAAAGAAAGAAAGAAAGAAAGAAAGAAAGAAAGAAAGAAAGAAAGAAAGAAAGAAAGAAAGAAAGAAAGAAAAAAGGAAGGAAGTAGGAAGGAAGTAGGAAGGAAGGAAAGAAGGAAGATCCAAAGGGTGATATGTGCCTGGCTTGTTTGATAAACTGGAAGGTGGTACCTATAATTAAGAGGAGTACATGAGGGTGATAGTAGTGGAAGGTGGGAGCTCAGAAGTAATGAGAGAGGGCAGATCATGCAGGTACTTCAAGGTCATTGTAAGAAATCTGGTTTTCTTTTGAATGATGTGGGAAGTCATTAGATGGTTTTGTGCAGAGCCATAACATGAGCTGGCTTCTATGTTAATATAATCACAGTGGCTATCATTTTGAGAATAAACTGGGATAAAAGCTGAAGACAGACAGTAGAGACAATAGAGAAAACTATTTCAATAATTCATGTGAGAAAGAGTATTAGTTTGGATTAGGGTATTGTCAGTTGTGGTGTGAGAAATGGTCTAATTCTGAATTTATTTTGAAGGAGAATCAGATATTTTCCTGCTGAGTTTGAGGAGCAAGTGAAAGGTGAGTCAAAAATGATTCAAATATTTTTGCCTATATGAACGGAAAAATAATGTTGTTGTCTAAAATGTAGAGTATCATGGGAGAGGAAGGAACTAGAAAGGAATATTAAGGGTTTGGTTTGGGATAAATGTTATACATTTGAGTACAGGTAATACATAGAGAGTTGAATATATAGGTTGGAAGTGAAGAGAAGAAGACTAGAATAGAAATATAAATTTGGAATTCATCAGGATATAGATTGTTTTTAGAACGACAAGATTAGATGAAAGCACCCAAGGACTGAGTATTTCTATATAAGATGAAATTCAAAGAGCAAGGCATAGAGAAATCCACAAGAGTTAGAGAGAGACAGTAGGCAGCAAGTTTAAGGTCGATGGAAAATAGGTGAGTGAGGTGCCCTGGAAACTAAGTGGAGAAATTTTTTACAGGGAAGTGATCACCTGTATTAAAGGCTGCTCATTAGTCAAGTAAGATAAGGACAAAGAAATAAAAATTAGATTTAGAATCCATTAGTTTAGGTCTTTGGTAACTCCTGTAGAAGCAGTTTCTTGTAGTGATGTGCAAGACAAGAAAAACCTGATTGGAATGGGTTTGTGAAACAAGAAGAAAAAAATTGGAAGCAGCAGGTAGAGAAAATTCTTTCAAAGACATTCATAGTAAAAGAAAACAGAAAACTGGATTGCAGCTGACAAGAAAAATGAGTTAAGATAAAATTTATTGGTTTTGTACTTTTTTTTAAAGATGGGCAACACTATGTTTGGGTATTTTATTAGTTTCCTATGGTGACTGCAACAAATTACCACAAACTGGGAGACGTAAGCCAAAAGAAATTTATTCTCTCATCATTCTAGAAGCCAGAAGTCTGAAATCAAGGTGTCAGTAGGACTTCACTACCTCTGGAGGCTCTGGGGAGAATCTTCTTTTGCCTCTTCCAGCCTCTGATGGCTCTAAGCATTCCTTGGCTTCCTCAGTTATGTTGGTTGCTACAACCTCTGCCTCTGTGGTCGCTCTGCTTCCTCTTATTCTGGTATCTGTGTCCTTTCTTTTGTCTCTTAAGGAAACTGGTCATTGAATTTAGAATTCACTTGGGTAATCTAGAATGACCTCATCTCAAGATCCTTATCTCAATTAAATCTGCATAGATCCCCTTTCCCAAAAAGAATATCCACAGGGTCTTGGTATTAGAACATGGACATATATTTCTGGGCATTGTCATTCAACTCACAACAGCTACTGGTGGGAATGATGCATCAGAAAGGGAAAAACTGATTTTACAGGATTTGCTAAATCAATACTCTTGAGAAAGTGATGGGAAAAGGGAATTAGTTCATGAGTGAGTACTTGATTATCCTCCCATTGTAACATGAGAAATCAGGGTATTTGGTGAGATGGATGAGTACATAGGAGTGACAGCTGAAATAATTTCTCTTTTCATTTTTTTCAATTTTCTCAGTCAAGGAGCAAAGTTGTTGACTTGGGTATTTTTTCCCAGAAGAAAACCTGAGATGATGATATTTGTTCAAGCAATTTATTAAGGAAGTACTCTCAGGAGAGACCATGAACAGACACAAGGGAGGAGGATGGGAAAGGAGAGGAAGGAAAAAGGAAATTTCAGGTATAATCCTGTAGATCTTAAGCTTTATCTTGAAGGAAAATTCTGGAGTATAAATTATGCCTAGGAGTAATCCTGATCAAAGGCAAGTGAAATTTCATACAACAAAGTGTATCAGTTGTTGTTTAATTATTTTCCAGGGATAAGAAATCCCTGGTACTTCTGTTACAAAACCCACATCATTAGCTAGAGATGGTTATCTACAAATAAGCCCTAGGTCAGGCGTCTTCAAACTATGGCCCGCAGGCCACATGCAACTGTTCTTGCCCGTTTGTTTTTTTACTTCAAAACAAGATACGTGTAGTGTGCATAGAAATTTGTTCATAGTTTTTTTAAACTATAGTCCGGCCCTCCAACGGTCTGAGGGACAGTGAACTGGCCCCCTGTTTAAAAAGTTTGAGGACCCCTGTGACTAGGTGCTGGCTGTTTGAAGTGTAAGTGCTCTGAAACCAAGGGACAAACAAAAAAACAGACAAGAAGCAGTTTTCTCAGAGGACCCTAACACCATTCAATACAATCATTGAGAATGAGAATGAGAAAGAAGACATGAGAAATCTGCAGAGAGAGGAGAAAGAATAAAGAATGAAACAGTTTTCTGTGAGGAGACTTGTGTGAAATGGACTAGGATAATAGAGTGAAACTGATGGAGAGAATTAAGAAGCTACTACATTTACAGTGAGACCAATTACCGTGAGAGTGAGTTTTCCTCCAGCCGCATTCAGCTTAGACTAGTGAGAGAGTTGAGTAGAGCATGATTGTTATTTTACCAAAAAACTATGACAAAAAGACAGGGGGGGGTAATGGAGTGGATGGTATATGCAAAGAAGATCCACCACGGTATTCAAGTTGGGTAACATGGGAAAAGAGGACCCGTGGAGAGTGATGAACCAAGCATAATTTACTTGGATAAAATGAAATTGGTTAAAAGATTTCTGGAATTGGGGTATCTGTGGAAATAAGCTAGAAAGACAGGAAGTGGCAATAAAAGAGCTAAGTACTTTAAAATGCAAATAGATAGGGGATGAAGTTAGATAAAAACAAAGTCAGAGGTAGAATCACAGAAACAAAAAGCTAAGAAAGAATATACCACTAAATAATTGAAAGAGAGAAGGTCAGAAAACCACGATGCCAAGAAACCAAAAGGAACACAGATCACCAAGAACTGTGATGGGAGTAGTGCTGGAGAACATAGCATTAAATCTGGAACTAAAATCTTCAAGGAATAAGAGGAGGTAACCCAACTGCTAAATGACTTCAATTCCAGGACTGTAATGAGAGTTTTGTGAGTTTCAAAGTGGGATGGTCTAAAAATGAGAAAGGGAAAATATTCCAGCTGATATAATGAGGTACAAGAACAAGAGTTATTCCATTTCCAAACTCAGCTCTATGAGGGCTTTGGAAATAAGTCCTTTCTTGAAATGGCTTTAGGAAAAGCACTCCCATCAGAGGGAGCGACGTTACAGTTACTTCAAGAAGGAAAAGAAAAGGGGGAGAAAAGAGGAGCTTATTTACAATTTACCGTGAGTTTCAGAGGATATAGTGAAAGAAGACAGAGTTTCACTTTGCTGCCCAGGCTAGCGTGAGTGCAGTGGCGTCAGCCTAGCTCACAGCAACCTCAAGCTCCTGGGCTCAAGAAATCCTTCTGCCTCAGCCTCCTGAGTAAATGGGACTACAGGCATGTGCCACCATGCCCGGCTAATTTTTTTTCTATATATATTAGTTGGCCAATTAATTTCTTTCTATTTATAGTAGAGACGGGGTCTCGCTTTGCTCAGGCTGGTTTTGAACTCCTGACCTCGAGCAATCCTCTCGCCTTGGCCTCCCAGAGAGCTAGAATTACAGGCATGGATCTTGGACTTTTTAATGGATCTTCATGAACATGGAATAAGGGTGTGATGGTCTTAGTTAGTTAAAGTTTTACTTTATCTTAGTATAAAACAGATAGTAATAAAGGGAGGATGTGTGCTGAGTTGGAGAAGGGTCTTACCAGGATAAGGAGGAGCTCTAGGGCTTCCACTTGAATTGACTTTGTCTAATAGAAGAGTGGAGAATACCAAAGTGAATATTGTGCACTGCAGGGAGGTGGTCCCAATCTTAGTGTGAGGGCTCCCTCTTGTGCATCCTGATGATGGCCTGGAGAAATGGCTCTTTCTTACTCTAAACACTGTCTCTGTCTTGACCTTGATCATCCATTTACAATTTGAAAAAAATTGAAACCAGTTAAATTGGGGAAATTTTTTTCCCCTGAGAAAATGGTATCTATTTTAATATGTAGTGATAGAAAGATGTTTACCTTTTATTCTTGCTTCTTCCAATTTCTATTAAATTACATATATATGTATATATCACATTAGCATGTCCTAAATTATTTTTGGATTTTTCTTACTTTAATCAACTGGGTGGTCACTTAAATTTCCCCTACAAATTATTGTATGTACTGAGTCTTTCAAATCCTGATCCGGGATTTTTCTTCTATAACTAAAACATTACTCAATGTCATTAATTCCTGTAAGTACTGTAATTAGAGAAAATTATCATTTTTTCTGCTTGCTCTATTAAATTTCATTCCTTGAGCATTAATTCTTGTTTTGGTCTCGTTGTTCCTCAGTGTTGGCTATCAAGTGTACTCATTCTCCTAGGTGAGATTTCAGTTTGACTGTCTTTAATATCCTTTGCCCTGCCTGCTTGTGTGTAGGAGCTGCTGCACCTTTTGTTTGATCTTTTCTGGAGCCGTGGTAAAAGGGTAGCCAAGGCAGTGGGCAGAGTGCTTTAGAAGCAAATCTGGGTGAGGGCACCCCATTTCTCTCTGGATACAGCCAGCTGCCTAGGGCATTGCCCCATCTCTCCAGTCCAAATTCCTAAGCCCTGTCCTTTTGCCTGTAGGCATATGCCTCAGTGGCTATTGCCTGACATAAGTTAGCGACATACATGGGAAACATTTCCTGGCTGCCTCTTTGGGGGTCTTTGGGGATAATCAAACTAATAACCTTTTATTTCCCCTCTTGCCTTTTCAACTATTTCTCTTCATAAGCCTCTAATTACAGAAGTATGCTTTAGCACATATTTTAGCTATGGATTCCTTCTTCATACCAATTTTTTTCTATTTTCTATGCTAGAAGGATTCTGCACAGTTTATGTGACATAAAGTTTTCTTTTTATTGTTTCCTAGAGTAAGTATGCATTTTTGATTTTTTTTTTTTTTGTCTCTAGAAATTTGATGTTGGATAGGCAGGCTTGGCACGTACTTATTTCGTCCTTTAATAGAACTAGAGATTGTCTCTCAAGAAAAAAGGAGGTATTTTTGTGAAACTAAGGAGAAAGAAAGGGTTTATATCCCATGGAAACATCCTAAAACTAATGGGCACAACTTGAACTACCTTTCATAGAGATCTGAGGGAATTGCTAATTATAAGCAAAATTTTGTAGACGTATACATCAACCACTCTCATGTCTGTACCAACGTTCTAGTCTGGTGTAAGTTAGCAATATTTTACTTTTTCACAAACATTTATTAAACAAATGTGGAATAGTTACAACAGACATAGTGATTATTTCCAGCCACTATTATGTAAATTTCTGGGGCTGCATTGAATAAAAGAAAATTGAGTTCTTTATTTGAAGTAGTTATTTTAAAAATATAATTAATAGAAGAAAAAATATTAAATTATAGATTCAATTCTTTGTTTCTGGACCTGCACAGAGCAGTGATAAAAAGCAATTAAGCTGCTCACCTGTCTGAAGCATTGTATATTATATTAATGTAAGGAAGTAATTTAATTACCTAATAAGCCACATTGGGAGTATATTTCTAGTGCCTGCTACCATTCCAGGAACAACGACAGCAACAAAATAAGCCAGAGAAGTAAATGTATTTAAGGAATAATCATACAGAAAAGACTTTTTTTTTTAAGTCACTTTTCTCTAAAATGAAGCAGATCTGTAGAAATAATACTTATAATGTTTAGTCACTATTTTTAGGCTCTTAGAACTTCAGATCCTTTATATACAGAACTCACATCCCAGAGAAGGTAATAAAATGCTGGGTTGAAAATGCTAACCAAAGTAGGGCAGGTTGGGAGAGTCAGAACCAAGATACAAGGCGCTAAGTGAGAGGAAGAGGAAGGGAAGAAAGAAGAAAAAAGATCTATTAAGCACATGTTTTGTGTCATAGCACTTGCATATATTATCTCATATATTAATAATTTATGCAGCATCTCTGAATAACAGGCACAACTGAAGAGTTTTTCTTCCTATCAATATCTCTCATTTGGCAGACAACTCCTTAACACTGATAAAAGCTTTTGCTATGTGAAGAGAAGGTATAGGGTTTTTGAAAGATTCTATGACAAGGAGAAAACTTGTTTATTTTGAAAGCTCTCTACATGTTGAGCTGGTTGGCTTATGAGGACAGAAAAATTCCTCTTAGTGAGACTATTTCCTTTACCTTAGGAAAATATAAATGTTTCTGTTTAATTATCGAAGGCATGGTTGTAAGAACAGAGTGTAGATGGGAGAAGTTTAAGGACACGCTTGAAACTCTGACTCAGGTGGAGCAAAGGCAATATATGTAACTAAACATTTGTACCCCTGTAATATGCTAAAATAAAAAGCAAACATAAGAGTTAAATTACTTTGCAAAATATAGTTACATAAATTTTAGAAGTGGCTGCTGGTATTGAAGAAGATATGAAAAGAAGCTAAAAAGAGAAAGGTACTAGAAACATGATGGGAAACCAGAGCTCATGAAGGGCTTATCTACTGAAACTCCGCATTGCATAGACAGACATAACATATAGAACAGTGTTATGTAATGTTCAATTCTCTTTTATTGCTTATATTTTCCACGATTACTCGCAGTAATACTAACTAGCTAGATGCTTAGTAATCTTTCTTTTTTTGTTTATTTTTCTTCCTGGGCACACATGAAAACTACATTGTCTAGCCTTCCTGGGACTTAAGATAGGACATGTCACTCATTCTGGAATGTGGGTGGAAGTGAAACATACCCATTCTTATGCTGGCTATAAAATATTTTATATCATACTTAATGCTGGCCTTGATTTTGAAGTAACTAAATTCAGAGGATTCTCTGAATGGGGCTGCAGATATGGAGGGTGCAAAAGGGGCAAAGGAACAGCGATGTAAATGAAGTTTAGCTCTCTGAATTACTTCTAGGTAGAGGGCCACTCAGAAGACTCACCAGCTTGCAATTGTGAAGACAACTTACGTACAAACATTGAGATTTGAGGGTTGTCACACAAAAGCTGGAGTTAGGATTGTAACTCTCGTTATAATAAATTTTTCATTACCCCAAATAATCGGGAAAATATGCTTTTCCCAAAATTCTTATTTTAGTGGTACTTTGGAGACTGGCAAAAGAAGTTCACAGCCTGGGAATTCTCCGCAGTTACTATTAGGAGAAAAAAACAGGTATCTAAGATGGTGCTGGGACTTACAGCAAGGAGACAGATAATAGAAAAACGAACATGCAAACAAACAAAAACAAAACAAAAAACCCACTTGAGATTTGTATTGATCCATATAAAGAGAACAACTCCTTATTTCAAACTATCCTTGGAGGATAGTAGTAAATGGAAATAGGAAAGGATATTGGTTCCTGCTCTTAGATGGAATGAGGACTCAGTTTACATTAATATAATTTAATGTATATTAAAGTATAATGCAATTTAATATAATATTAATATATTATATTAATGTAAGGACGTAATTTAATTACCTAGTAAGCCACATTGGGAGTATAATTCTAGTGTCTGCTACCACTCTAGGAGTAACAACAGCGTACCATTTAAAATTGGTATTATTTTATTTTTATTTAGTTTTTAAAAAATTAACAAATAAAAGTTGTTTATATTTTTCATGACCAATATGATGCTATGAAATATATGTATGTATTATGGAATGGCTAAATGGAACCAACTAATAGATGAATTACCTCACATATTTATCATTATTTATGGTGAAAGCACTTAAAATCTACTCGTAGTAATTTTAGGGTATTCAATACATTGTTATTAGTTATAGTCACCAAGTTGTGCAATAGATCTCTTGACAACATTCCTTTTGTCTAACTGAAATTTTGAGGTGTTAGATATCCCAATTAACCAACATCTTCCCAGCAGACCGGCTCCCTGCCTGGTTTATTTGACTTGGCATACTGTCATCCACGTTCATTCATGTTGTTATAAATGAAATTTTCTTTTCTTTTTGAAGATGGAATAGTATCCTGTCGTGTGTGTGTGTATACACATATATCTATCTATATATATGCATATCTATATATATACACATATCTATATATATACATATATACACATATATACATATCTATATATACATATCTATATATATGCATATATACATATATACATATATATACATATCTATCTATCTATCTATATATATGTACACCACATTTTCTTTATCCATTCATCTATTGATAAAACATTTAGGTTCATTTCATCTCTTGGCTATTGTGAATAATGCTTCAATAGACGAGGGAGTGTAGATTTACTTTCAACTTACTGATTTCATTTCCTTTCAATGTATCCACAGTAATGGGATTGTGGAATCATATAGTAGTTATATTTTTAATTTTTTTGCAGAAACTTCACTCTGTTTTCCATAATTATGGATGGTTGGTGAGTATGCAAAACTATATGGCTTGAAAAATCAGACAACACTCAATTCATAATGGGCCACTTAGGTGGTATATTAACTTTTGTTCTTGTGGATAGGTGTTTGGTCTTTAAAGAGCCCAGTACTCAGGAGATGTTACTGGAAGGTCTATTTTAAATCTATTATAAGTGCCACTGAATACTCTCCATTATAAGGACCAAGAGGCAGAGTCGCTTATGCTACAACCAGAACTATCTGGACAGCTTTTTCTGAGATCCAGTCAAATCTGTCAGCCTTATAGCCTTGCAGATTATGTGACAAATTGTTTAATAATAAAGAACCCTGTATATGATGTTCACTGCCTCCAGAACATAAAATCCCTAATAAGCATAGTGCTTCTTGTATTTTTTTTTTCATTTTAAGATGTATTCATTCTAACATGCCACACTCCATTTGACTCACAGAAATTTCACTAAGTTGACAGACTCCTAAAATTTCTTTAAAGTTTATCTTTTGCACAAGATATGTGGGATACCATCAATTTCCTGCTTATAAGGTGTTATAATCAGGATACCTTCTCTATTGGACCAGAGTGATGTACTATGAAATGATAGATGGTCATGGACTTGGTAGAATAAATTATGTTGTGCATCAGAGACCAAATATAACCTAGAACACATGGTAGAGATATACTACTAAACTTGCCAGAATAAAGTAAATGTCTTTTAATGTACTGCTTTGTAGAATAAAGAAAATAGAACCTAATAGATAAATAACATTTTGGTTTTAGGCACTTTGTAGTCTTGCTCCCCCCAAAATTCACATTTCTAATTATAGGTTCAGTTGAAGTCACCACTGAGGTGTGCCTTTCAAGGAGTGCCTTAAAATTTGAATAATACATGGAATAATACACCTAGGATACATGTAAAACACAATATAGAATGATTCTTGTTGAGTAAGAAAAATCTTGGCATTCTTTTGCAAGGTATCTTCCCATCTTCACTGTCATCTGTGTGTATACCTTTGCCTCTATGTCTCTAGATTTATAAAGTTGATGACAGTAGATTCTGTTTCACTGATATCCTACAATTTCTTGAGCTTGTATAAGTATATATTGAAATCTCACAAATATTTAAAAATAAGGGCATTCAAATATTTAAATAGTTTATGCACATCTCCTTTCTGTATAGGTTAAAAATTTTTAATGGCAAACAACAAAAACTGACTTAGAATAACATTAGCAAAAGTGGATTTTTTGGAAAAATTATTAGGAACCTCACTGAATCAAAGAAAGTAATGAAAAATCTTAAAGAATAGAAAGAATATTTCTATTACACCTGATGGTTCCCTTAACTAATACGTTGTCTTTCATGTCTATCTATCTAATATATGTATATTATTTTATATATCTACATATAATATATAAATTAAATATATTTATAAATGTTAGAGAGATAGAATGATTGGTAAATACAATATATATAAATATCTGATTTAACAATTAAAAATGGTTGAATTATCCAAGTGTCAGATTTAGCTTGCCATTTAATAAAACTATTAATGCCAAATTGTATTTGGGGATGCCTTGTGGAAGACTTAACTGCTTTCAATACTAAAACTTTTTGAGAAGAGCTGTGACTCAGGAAAACAAAATGTAAGTTTTGAGTGTGTGGATCATTATGACAATCCTGGGTCTATTTGATATCAAATCTTGTCTTTCTAAAACTTGTCTCTCTATCAAGTGAGCTTGATCCTACAGGCCTGATTTCCAAGGCTCTTCTTTACTCATTGAGTTTCTGACTTGGTTCAGATGTTAATAACACAGAGAGTAATTACAAGGCACAATTTCTTTTTTAATTTTTAATTTCTTTTAAATTCTAAATGAAATTTACTTGAACAGAAGAAATTTTGTATGGAAAACACTTGTGTACATAATCATCTACTTAATAAAGGGTATTGATATTTTCAGAGGATATGTAGACAGGAAAGGCAAATTCAATGTGTAATAAATGTTTGCTCTAGAAAGGATAATTTGCTGCTTCAATTATGACAGAGGTGTTCGAAGTAGACAGCTTGTCACAACAAAGCTGGCTGATTTCCTTAAATTGTGGTTAATTCCTGTTGGTAATCTTGGTATTTAGTAGTACATATCAGTTCGAAGAGTTGACTGCAATGGGAAATACCATTTGATCCAGCAATCCCACTACTAGGCATCTACCCAAAGGAAAGAAAGACATTCTATAATAAAAACATCTAAACTAAAATGTTTATGGCAACACAATTCACAATTGCAAAGATGTGGAAACAACCCATGTGCCCATCAATGCATGAGTGGATTAATAAAATGTGGTATATGTATACCATGGAATACTACTCAACTACAAAAAAAAACAATGGCGATCTAGGACCTGTAACATTATCCTACATAGAGTTTGAGCCTATCCTTTGGGGTGAGGTATCACAAGAATGGAAAAATAAGCATCACATGTACTCACCATCAAATTAGTACCAATTGATCAACACTAAGGTGCTCACATGGTAGTAATTTTCATGGGGTGCTGGTGGGGGTAAACTTACAACTAGTGAAGATGGAGTGCACTATATGGGGGAAGGGCATGCTTTTAGCCCTGGCTTGGGCGAGGCAGGAGGCATTACTTGTAACCAAAATGTTTGTACCCCATAATATTCTGAAATTAAAAGAAAAGAATAAATAAAAATAAAATAGAATAAAAAATAAAATAAATTTAATAATTATACATTATATACATGTATCAAAATATCACTCTCTATAAATATGTATAATCATCATGTGTCAGTTAAAAATCATAAAAGGAAAAAAGTGAAAAAATTTAAATTAAAAAAAATTGGTTTGGATAGAAGGAGCTGGATACTTCTGAAAACTTCATGTATGGTAATGAATGTATAATACATGTCTGGAGTAAGCAATTGCAGGTCTCGTTCAATGGCTCAAAAATGTTATCAAGGGCACAAACAATTTTTTTTCCAATTTGCAACAACTTCTTTTTCATATTTTCATTTCATTATTATAGAAGCAGGATGGCTCTTAGAGCTCCCGTAATCATATTTTTATACCAGTATCCCAAGCTGGAAGAAAGTAAACAAGCAGACAACATGAAGTTTGCTTTTAAACAGTTAAAATATATAGATAGATAGATAGATATCCCAGTAAGCTTTCACACATTTTTTCTTTATATATGAAATATGCATTTGCTTTTGTGAATATTCAATTATCTTAAATGAATAAGGTTATCGTTTGTAAAACATAGGAAAAACTATTTTAAGGCATCTTCATTGTAGATAAGTAACCAGTGAGCAAAGAGTTGGTAAGACTTAGGCAGAAATCACAGGATGTGTCACTTATAGGATAAGTAGTTAATAAGTAGAATAGGTGTGTGTCAAACATAGATAGAAAAGGTGAATGGACCAAAACATACTTAATCTTTATGAGGCCCCTGTGTACTAAATATTTATGATATTCTAAATATACATGTGATTCGATATATGAATCTCAAAATATTCAAGCACTTAATATTCCTAAGGTCTTATTTCACCACCTATAATAACAAACATTCTGGCCCCATATCTTCTCTACCCAAGAAACACAAATACATTCCACAGCTGTTCATCAGGATATTTGCCAACCTCTACTTTAGTCTGTGTCCAGTAATCTCTCTAATGGATCTAGTGTTCTTGGCCTAGGACATCTTCTGTCTATTGACCCAGATGCTAAAATGTTGACTTTGGTCTTTGTAACTATACCAGCAGCAGAGGAGACTAATGTGGCAAAGAAAGAGACAGGACATATGAACATTATATGCACACAGGATTCAGATAACTCAGTATTTCCATCTTGCTTACATCCTATCCTAACTGTGTTAACTTATTCCATAAATTCCCCATTGCTACTCACTGTGTTTTACCTTAATTTTGATAATCTCTGTTGCTGGAACATCTTATTTTGATTCATGAGCCTTTCTCTCCATGGCCTCTGGGATGGCATGCCTTTTTGTGTATGTGGAGGTTACTATTGCATCAAGGTTATTTTTCACATAAGAAAATACATAAATGAGTAGGTGGGTCCCATAGCCTCCCCTATCAGCAGGATAGGTTGGGAAAGTAGTGATCTGACAAAGAAAACCCATTTGCCAAAAATGACTTATATTCAGTTGAGACTTATCCCTTGCAACTGGTTACAATGTTGTAGAACAAAATTAGGGGTTTATTAGCAAGAAATTAAAGTGTGAAATAACTGCTGGTGGTCAGTTTTCATGTCTGCCATAGAATTATTGTCTTCATTTAGAAATTTGTGCTTATATATTCTATTTCTTTTCATATAGGAGTAAAAAGAAAAATGATTAATAATACCATGCCTTTGTAGCTCAGGAAATATTTGAATGGAATTATATAAATAACTGAAGTCAAACAACAGTGATTATCAACTTAAAACAAGCACAACTTTTTAAAGTTAGCTTACTTTTTTTTTATTTTGGCATATTATGGGGGTACAGATTTTAAGGTTTCAATAAATGCCCTTTCCCCCCTGCCCTAACAAGTCTGAGTTTCCAGCATGACTATCCCCCAGATGGTGCACATCTCACTCATTATGTATGTATATTTTATTTTATTTATTTTTCATAGTTCTCTGAAATTTAATATGCTAATTATCATTGTGTGAGGCAGGGATGGTATAAAGCAGGCAGAATTGACATGGACATATTCTCTGCCTTCATAGAGTTTATTGTTTAAATAAGTTAGGAATTGTGAAAGCAAATATATAAAACTATAGTCTTCCCAGAGATGCTGGATTTGTACATGATGTCTGAAGTTTAAAGTGAGAATAAAAAGTGCTTATAGCCTTATTTTAAGAGTTGAATATGAGATGATATACATAACTATTGTGTACACATTGAGCATAGCACCTACCTCATATTTCGGGCTAAATGAATATAGGTAGTCATTAGT
Source organism: Mirza zaza (assembly GCA_008750895.1). Taxonomy (NCBI): domain Eukaryota; kingdom Metazoa; phylum Chordata; class Mammalia; order Primates; family Cheirogaleidae; genus Mirza; species Mirza zaza. Next base: position 17,598 of record VSMD01059703.1, read on the forward strand.
ATAATTATTAATACTGCTGCTGTTAGTATTAATGAATTTCAATGTCATGGAAACAATGGAATTTAGAAACAAATACAAGTTTACTCCATAATAAGAAATATTAAACTTACTAAATGTCAGTTAAGGCACGTTTATTAGCCATTTACAAAAATTTACCTTAGCATTCCTTTTGAGTAAGCTACCCTGGCACATTTAACATACTATTAATTTGCAAGCTGATGAGCAAGAGCAAGTGATTTGGGTAGTAAAACTGTAAAAGAAGTGTGTGGACGTTTAGTAATTGTGCTGAGGGATTAAAGCAATTATACAAAAAATTCAGGCTAAAACTGCAATTGAAGAGGATTTTTTTAACATTTATTATTCAGATGACTCATCTAAAATGAATAACTGCTCTGACTGATTATTGCTCAAGACTGTTTAATTTTTTAAATGACTTAATCACAGAAAACTTCATGTGGAAGTTTGGATTTCAGGTAATTATTGAAGGGGAAAGAAAAGTTGCTTAGCAGAAGATCCCAGTTTGAAATTAGAAATGAAATGAGAACAATAAAACATGCACCATGAAATCTCTCTCAAGGTTAATGATAATTCGGCTATAGTAACTATGTATTCAGACATGACTGGCTCTTTGCAAGACTAAAGTAAGTCTTGACGTTCCATCTTAGGTATGTCAAGTCATTACTTGTCACCCTTTGTTTTACTTCATAGAAATCCTCACATCCTCTTGCTCATCCCTCTCCATCTTTGGTTACCAGTGACAGTTTTCCTCCATAACCTACCTGCTCTGAGGATGTCTAAATGAATTAGTGAGCTACCCAGGAGTGTTTGCAATTAAGCCTAAACTCCAATAGTGGAATGTAAATCTTTATTTTCATCAAATGTATGTTACTGTAAGTGAAGAATATATTCTTTCCGTTATCTTATTTTGTATTTCAGGAGAAGGAAGTGAGAGAGAAGTAGAGGAAAGTTCCAGTTTAGAAATTAAAAGCTTCTAGCTAGGATGACCCTCTGCCCTAGTTTCCCCAGAAGAGTCAGAGTTTAAATCTGTTGTTCTGACATAATTATTAATTGTGTCCTGTTTCACATTCAAAAATGTCATAGTTTGGATGATAAATTATATGGCCAGCTAATTATAAAAACATATCTATTTATTTTAGCCTAACATTAATGGATCATTCAAACATTTTAAACATAGTTTACTCAAATATTTTTAAATATTTTATTTACATACATATATTATATGTATATGAAGCTAATGTACCAGTTAATTTATGTTACTTATTTTTTCCAGTCTTGTTTATAGAACTTCCTTCCCCCTGATATCTTATCTTATTCCAATGTAGCATGATGTGTATGTATGTAAGAATAATTCTCCTGATTTCTCACTCTGCAAAGAAAAGTAAATCACCCAACTCATAGGCGTTTTTCATTGAGATATGTATTTTTATATGTATACATTTAATTTTATTTAAATTGTGGCATTATATAGGTTATGCATAAATCAATAAAAGTTATAACTACAATAACCAAAATTAAATCCTAAAATTTTAGAATTTGAACTTAATAGAGGTTCAATTTCCATTTGAGGAAATTCTGAAGCAAGTTGGTAAACTCTCTAAGACAGCTTTTTGCATGTGGCAATTGAAGGATGTTGTTTGCTTTTACCTTGCACTTCCACGACCTCAACATAGGTGTCCAAGGTTTGCCTCAGGAGAGGAAGAGCGAGTGTGGAACATTGTACAGGGTGTTTTCATTGCTTCCACCCAGAAGTGACGTTCATTCTTCCACCCATGATCCACTGTCAAAAATATCTTTCACCTTATCACCATGGCAGAAAATACTCATCCCATCTCCGTGAAAGACAGCTAAGTTTTATGTAGTTACTACAACCAGCTCAAAAGTCTAGAATCTCTGGTGACACATAGTAGTCTCTACATCGAATTGGATGTGGCTTCATCGAGTTATCTGCCTCTATACAACAAGTTCAGTGATGAAACAAGAATAGAATAATTTCAGTGAACACTTCCGTTCAGAAAGGAGAAGAGCAGAAAGCATTCCACAGTCACTGATTTATAGAAATTCTTAAATGCCTTTGGGAAGGTATAATAAAGGTCTCTGATATGCAGATGATGGAGGTATTTTGAATAATCACTGATTCTGCTCACTGAGAGTTACCCTTTGCCCACTGCTTGCTGTGATTCTGGGCACCCTTCTCTGGGAGGTTCTTTCACTTATGTTATCTCTCTTGATAACAACAGAGATGGGCTTTTGGAAATATGTCCTCTTGGGGATATATAGCTTTCTAGGGATGCTTTATATTGGTCTACATTTCTCGATTTGATGGAGTTAACCTATATAAAGATAGTTAATGGATGGCATAAAATAATGGGTATGGTTTTTTTCTGTAGAATTTGTTTTCATTATCATGCCATCATTTGAGCCACAAGTCTAAAGCCACACATCCAAAACTGTTAATCAATTGTAAAGCTGACATCTTGATTCCTGTTTGTTGCTATCCTATATATCTTATTTTCCCTTAGTTCTAAACTGAGAATGAAAGAAATATTAATTATTCACCTCCTAAAATCTCAGGGTTTTTATACTATATTTTAAAGATATTAAATTTTACTTATGCATCTAATAAAGATGGTTTTGTAAGTCATGTATCCTCAAGGCTGGTTAAAATACTGTGAAACTCATCTCTCTTAATGGAAATCTTTTGACAGGTAGAAATTTTCAAATGTTACAGTAGATTAGGCTCATTACTTTCATTATTCACAGGGGGTATTAGAAAAGTAAATTTTTTTCATATGTGTTAAAGTAATTATTTTGTAGACTTCTAATAATAACTGTACTTTAATATAATTCTGACTAAAAACATATGTATGTAGGTTTTAAATTTGGGAGGAAAAAATACTTAAGATTTAAATAAATTAACATATAAGCATCATTTAGTATTTTTTTTGTTATGAGTTTAACTGGTTCTGATCTAGTATTTCAATTAATTTCTAATATAATTTCTCTTTGAATTCCTTTCTAGAAACTGTATGGGAATAATAACTTGTTTAGCTGACAGGTAATACTTTTGCCTTTTGAGGTCTTTATTGATGATGTAAACTAGGTTTTTGGTGAAACCTTTCAAGCCATTTTTTTACTCCTAATAATTGTAATTCCTATACCATTATTATCTCCTTTTAGGTTTATATCATGAATGAAAATTACAGTTTTGTTTTTGGTTTAATTTTTTCCTAATAAATGAAAGTCTAATCTCAGAAACTTAAATTTGAGTAGTTATCTGTCTCATTCAATTAATTCTACTTTTAAACACAGTTTGTCATGAATATTTTAATAACATTGGAAATATTGTCTGTACAAAGGAATCATATAAGAATATAGTCATAAATACTTGCTTAATCTCAGTCTAAATCAGTAATCTACTTTAAACTCTATTGAGGATGTTTTAAGATACACTTCTCTGGGTTTTTCCTTTAAAATAATTTAAGAACCTCTTCGGTAGGAAGAAAAGTAACAACCACATAACTGTGTCTTCACAGTTGATACTAAGAGACTTTTAATACTATAATAATAATAATAACAATTTACATTTATTCAGTGCTTTCTCTAGAGTGATTATAGAGCAACTGTGCTGAGATCTTAAGATAAGTGATAAAATTTAATTATCATGTTTAGGTAGATAGTAAAGGATTCTGGGTCTCCTGGGACAAAAGTGGGTGCTATTGTTCCCACTTTGGTCCTGCCCCACCCTAATTCTCCATACCTGGGGGAGTAGGGAATATCCTACGAATTTGCCAATTTGAAATTGGAGCGCCAGCTACAAAAGAATGCAGAGGACTCTCGAGCCCACAGGCCAAGCTGCATGGGTATCATAAAGTACGGAAAGTGACCTAGAACCCACATGCGCAGTAAGACTCAGGTTATGCAGCTCCCAAATGTGTAATCAAATTGGTTTCATGGTGATGTCTGAGCTGGTAGCCAGGTCCCTATCTGAGCACGAGCACTATAAAACAAGTTGCAGACCACAACCAAGCCCTTTTTTGTGCCCTTCCTTTGGCTCTCCCTTTGCTGTGACAATGGGTCTGGTCATCATCGGTGGCATATGTATCATGCTTTGTAAACCTATATCTTGCTCTTGACCTATAAGCCTATCTTGTTTCCTCAATAAACCTCATTTTTGTGCTTGTCTAACTTTGGCGTGTCTGGTCATTCTTCGAGCAAGGGCATACCAAGAACTGACAGTTCAGACTGAAACCTGACAATCACAACCACTCAAGGAGTTAGACAATATATCTCCACTTTATATGTAAAGAATCTAATTCCAAAGGTTGTTATTTTACTTGAAAAAAATAATAGAGCTAAAATCCAGAGACAAGAATCTATTGTTCTTTCTGACTCCTAAGTTATTTCTCTTAAACCTTACATATAAAAATGTGTTTAGTATAGACCCATTGGACTGAGCAAAGTGTTCAGTGTACGCTGAGTGCTTAATAAATGGGGTTTGATTTACTGGAACTGAGCAAGTCACATATACCAATGAGTATGAGTTTCGGCCTAGAGTATAGCAATATATTGAATAATTTGTCTTCCAAATTATATTTAAAATCAGTGATAAATTTGTAAAAGTCTTTGGAATGAAAAGAATTAGGTAATGAGAGCGAATATACTTCTGTGTTCTCTAATGTCCTTTCTGTGACAGTCAAGGGAATAATTGCTTCTACAGAGCTACTGTTCTAAGGCTCCTCTGTGCCTATAGACAGGCTTCAACAGATGATTGTCTGCAGGTATTTGCCTGGGGGGAAGATATTGAATTTCAATGGAAATCAGGGCAATTTCCTCAACTGTAGAAAGTTATTAGCAGGAACCTTGAAAGCATAGGTATATTTTAAGACAGGAGAACTGAACATATCAATAAGTTTATATTACCATTTAGCTAATTTTGACATTGATGTAAGTTTTTTTATAATTTATTATAATACATTTTATTTTAAAGCATATTAATAGAAAACTAAGACAATTAGAGAATGTGAGTATGATTTAAAATAAACTTGTATGATTTTTACAAATATACATTTTACTTTGCTGACATTACGTGTTTTGACCAATGTGAATATAGACAAGTTGAAACAGTAGTTATAATAATAATTACAGTGTGCTAAGTGATTGGAGGCTAAATTTAGACAACCTTTTTGTAAAATTACATTTCATAGTGCATCATTTTGACTAAAAACAACAACAACAACAACAAAAACAGAATCCTAAATCGGCATCACTTATGTTTTTTAATCAGTTACCTTTGGTCTTCAAAAGAAATGGTACACATTTCTACTGACTTGAGATAGGGAGTTGAGAAATCAAAGTGATAATGTACCATGGTGGAAAAAACAAAAACAAAACTACATTTATCTATTTAGATGCATTCATTTTACTATTCCTAGTGACATAAAAATTGGTGAAATTATTATGCTAAGAAGAAACAATGATCCTTTGAATATTTACTGTCCTTGAAGAGTATCAATATTGGTGCCAAATGCACAGCATGAAAATTGGTATATTATTTATATTATATATCAAATATGATAGATATATTTAGATTTAAACCGAGAATTTCAGCTTAAAATGATGTCTTAGCTTTCAGACTTAGTCTTTTCATGCTAAAGAGTTAATGAAGACATAGAAAGTATAAAACAACATTGGACACTAAGACTGATTGACAACCAACTGACAGAACATGAGATATATTTTGGCTAATATAATTGCACATGTTTGTAATCACTCATGAGACACAAAGTAAACAATTGCTCACATAGGATTCTATTTTCTTGGAGACATAGAAGGAGGTCGACAATCTGATCAATATCTCAGGCAGTGAGACACTACAAGGTGGTGTAGATTTCACAGAAAATGATGCTTTGATGGAAATGGAGGCTCTGACAGGAGAAAACTCATTTTCTAGGAAATGCATATTTTTCTTCATCATTTTTTCAAATAATCACGGAACTGAACCATACTACAATGAAAGCATAAGAGACTAAAACGACTAATTGTTGCTAAATGCTGTAGGTTTTGCCAAGAGAATTATGTGGAGATCAGCTATCTAGATGTAGATATGTAAGAGGATTCAACAAGAGACTCTATGGACAATAAATACCACAAGGGCAGTCTCCCGTGGGTTCACAAAGATCATGGCTGAATATATTTCTCTTCCTTCAAGAATGATTAACAACAAAACTCAACATGTGGCATATAAAAATGCTACACAATGAAGGAAATACAATACTATACTAAAAACTCAAATGAAGACTATATCTCTGAAAATGGAATAATAAAGATCTGTAACTTTTAAAACAATTGTTTTGAATCCTTAAAAGACCTATTCGCTAAGAGGAGGAATGGGATATTTCCTGAAAATAAGAAATTAACACAGAATATGAGGTTGTTAAGAAATAGATTATAAGAAATCCAAAAAGCACAAATTAAAAATAAAAATATTTAAGGAAGGCAGCAAAAAATAAAGTTCATCTATTGAATCACTATAGCATTGTTGTAAAGTACAAATTTGAGAAAGTTCTACAATAAAAAAGAGGAAAAAAAGATTAAAATTATGAAAAAAAGTTAATAATCATGGGAGGCAGACAATAAAAATTCAGTTTAAGAATTCCAGAAACTTTTAAAGAAAAGTAATTGATACCCATAAGATTTGAGTAAATAATAATTTGGGGAATAGAAAAAGTAACCTAAGTTTATTATTTGAATGGCTTTATTGTGAATATGAAATAATGAATCACCAGATTCTCACTGTAGGCCAACCATGTAAATATGTTTAATTATAAGCATGAAAAAATATTTCTACACCCAACCAAAACTTATATGTGTATTTAATTATAACACATATGTTATTTTATACATATATGCATATGGGTTACACATTATTTTAGCTTAAGATATTCTCTGAAACACCACTGGCTATAAGACAAAAAAAAAACTAACTTTTGAGGTCAAAAAATTTGATTTTAGAATTTTATATTCATGTAAGTTTTTATTCATTTTTAAAGGCTACACATTCATATTCTGAAAAATACAAAGCTTCAGAACTATAGCATGATTACTTTCCTGAGAAACATACCTTAATACATATTTTAGTCCCCTATACTATAAATTAACATTAAGAACTCAAAAATTGTGAAACTGCTTTATAAAATACTCACATAGAATGATGGTGCTTGTCAGGTGCTTTAAATTGTTAAAAATATTTTAAGTATGGTTACAAAAATAAAATCTCAACATAATTATTGAAATACTGTATAATTTAAAAATGAATTTATATTATAAAGTTAGAAATATATAAGAATAATTTAAAACGCACAAAAGGATATAAAAATGAGCCTTGGATGGTACACGGGCATAATTCATGCTAAATTATTTATCTTGGAAATGAGGGCAATATTTTTTGCAAGTTAAATTATAATAACACAAAAAATCATGTGTTAATAAATGTAAATAAATTTTGAAATCTCAATAAGGCAGGTAACATTCTAGGGCTTTAATGCTGATTCAAAAAGCAGTAATTTTAACTAGACAAACAATTATTGAGGGATTGGGAAAAAATCAAAAGATAACTTACTAAAATATTTCAGAGGCAGACAAGTTTTAAACATTTCATGAAAAAAGTAATTTATAAGCAAAAAGTTTTATAGTGCAGGAAAAGAAGGAAACTACCACATTTATTTCTGTGAAGCACATTCATTATATCACAACTTGACAAAGATTGTAACCTCAAAGAAAGGTGTAGCTAAAACTTTCTACTGTAGGCAGAGTCTATGATGGTCTTCATTTATTGCCATCTCCTGGGATTCATGCCCTTTTTAATCTCTCCTCTTTGAATATCGGCTGGATTTAGTGATTCACTTCTAAGGGACAGAATATAACAGAAGAGATAGGATGTCACTTCTCAGATTAGGCTACAAAAAAACCGACAGTGTATTTCTCTTCCTTTCCCTCTCTCTCTCTTTCTCTCTTCCCCTTCATTCTGGGGAAAATGAGCAAAACTATGGAGAGGTCCATGTAGTGAGGAACTGCTATCTTTAGCCAACAGACAGGAAGTTCCTGAATCTCACTGACAACCATGTGAGAGAGCTTGTAAGTGAATTCTCCTCCAGTTGAGCCTTGCCATGACTGTAGACCCAGGTGACACATTCATTTCAACCTCTCGAGAAGCCCTGCACCAGGCGCACCTGGCTAAGCTTTTCCTGGATATCAGATCTTCATAAATAGTGAGATAATGAATGAATAAATAAATAAATTAATATTTTTGTCCTAAATGAT
>VSMD01059710.1:0-10098 GCA_008750895.1 Mirza zaza
CATCCTGTGAGCCAGATATTTACCTGTCTTGTCTTTCAAGACAGGAAGACCTCACAGACCTGAGATAACCGGGAAGCCTCCTGGAAGACATCCGTACTGGAGCTTTGAGAGCCCTCCCAAGGCGAGGCAGCCCTTGGTAGGCGAACTAATGAGTTCACATGTTCATTCAGGGCAAAACCCTGCAAACTCCTGTTTCTGTCTTTAATATAGCAATATTGGGCAATGCAATAAAATAATGATCTTATGATCCACATCTCATTAATTCCTCAATCATCTTTGCCCAACAGGGATCCATTGGTAGAATCCCAACACCAGCTTGAGAAGGCCATCTGTGGCCACCAGTGGCTCTGTCAGTGCTGAAATGGAGTCGCCACCCAGAACCCATTTCCAAGAGTCCCTGGGAGAGGGGCACCCACTGTGGGGACAGTATGCTGAGTGTGGGACAAGGTGAGCCTGGGAGGGTGGGAGCAACCAAGTGGTCGACCAAGTCCTTACACACCGAGGGCAATAGGAGGGCTGTAAATAAAGTTCCAGCTGCTGGGGGACACCAGGAAAGGAGCCTCTGTGAATTGCACATGCTGAAGACCCCACAGGCAGGAGGCGAGACACTGCAGATTGGGCCCCTCTGGACGGAATGGAAACAGTTGAGTCACTGACACGTGCTGCCCAACATCTCTAGAAAGCCAGGGAAGACAATTCAGAGCTCCACTCGCCAGGTGTCGCACGCGTTCCTAGCATAGCCTCCCCTAGTGGCGCAGCAGCGGAGAGCGTCGCTCCCCAGAGCAGCGGGCAGGCGTGGCGACTTGATCGTAGAGCTGAGGAAGCGGTAAGTGGCGTCCACAGAAGCTAGAGCTGACTGGAGGTGACTGAGAAGCTGGTTTCCCTTTGGAACTTGTCGAGGGGCCCCTGAGAGATACTGGCTGTTCCTGCCAGTCGCAGCCTTTGGGGGCTGCTGGGTGGCGATGAGTGGGGGTTGGGTCGGGACGCAGCATTTTCCAGAACCCGGTGCAGTCGGTGCCGGGCGGCAGGTCGGCCAGAGAGCTGGTGGGACCTGTCCTCAGCAAGGCCCGGGGGGAGGCTCCTACGGGCATTTCTAATGCCCGGAAGCAACCTCTTTCTACCCTATACGCAAATATAACCCAGCGGTGCCTATGAAGCGCACTCAGAGGCTGCCCGCGTTCAGCGTGCTTGTGGGCGTCCCTGTCGGTGGTAATGTCTACCACTGCACCTAACGAAACTTCCAGATTTTTGCTGGCTTATGCTCCCATAACACAGGAGACAGGGTTATTTGAACACTAGAAACAATGGCTTCTGCTGACTAAAAATTTAGGAAGTGTCCTGGTACCTCCTGAGTCTGGATGGGCAACAAGAAGTCAACCCGTGGCATCCTCAGAATAATTTTTTTGCTGTTTCTGCTGGATCGCCTCAGGGAAAGTCAGGCTCTCAAGGCTATCCTCAGCCTTGAGGATATGTAAAGTCATATCGGAGGAAATATAAAGTCAGGAGAAGGGTTACAATTACTAGGACCCTTCTTGTCTATGAAGAACCTTAATCGTCACCATCTCTCTCCCTCCCTCTCTCTCTCTCTCTCTCTCTCTCTCTCTCTCTCTCTCTCTCTCTCTCTCTCTCTTTGCGACCTGACATTTGGATATCTGTAAGCAAAGGCCAGCTGTAAACTTTTCAAAATTAAATTAAACAAAAAGGTTAATGCACAAGAAGTACAAATCTGTACAGTGCCCTTTATAAGTCTTTCAAAGAAGTGCATCCTTCCCCCCATGTTGACAATCTGGTTGCTTAGTGGAGGGACCTTTTCTGAGAGGAATAAGATTACTTTTCCCCTAATTACTTTACTTCTACTCTGATCTTGCTGTCTCAGTTCTCCTCCTGGTATTAATACAATGGAAAAGGGAGTATCGAATGTTCCATGAAATAAAGGCTTCAGTCTTCATGAGAACATGAAGGGGCATTGAAGTTATTTTTCTGCTGACTTAAGGAAAAAAACTGAGATGATCTTTTAAAATTTACAGAAACTCAAATATGTCCTGTTTGTGAAGCTGGGACAGGAAACACACAGATTAAGTATTAAATAATCTCAAAGCTCCATTTGGCCAATGTGTGCAAGTTTTCTCACCCACCAACCTTTCCTCTACTGTTAGAGAGAGAGAGAGAGAGAGAGAGAGAGAGAGAGAGAGAGAGAGAGAGAGAGAAAGAGATTGGTTGACATTTACCTTCTCTGAGCTGTGCCTTGTTTCAAAGTTGAATAGCAAAGAAAAGGAGAGAAACATATTAATACCTCCCAAATAATCTGTCGTTATGAGCATCCTAATACTTAGCAGTTGATTTTATAGGGGAAGCAGAATAGGAACCTTTCTGTTAATTTTTCTGTGATAATAAAAGCAAGTAAATATATGTCACATGGCTTCCTTCTTGACGAGTACCTTTTTTTTTCTGCTCTCCCTCAGTGGCCTTGGGAAGAAGATCTGTTCATTGGTTTGATGCGGCCTCAGTTGTGTAAGATGGTACTGGCGGGGTGTCAGTGTCACACACAGGAGTGAAACCGTTCCTAGAGCAAACGCTGAGGAGAGAGCCGAAGGTGGATGCCTGCTTGCACCTCCAGATGGGGTCTATGTGGGAGAGTAAGGGGTCTGTGAAAGAGAGCTCCAGTCAGAGTAAGAAATGCAGCACACAAATAGAGGGTCTTGGTCCCGAGAGCGCCCGCAGGCACTTCCGGAGCTTCAGTTACCATGAAGCACCTGGACCGCTCGAGGCTGTCAGCCAGCTTCAGAAATTATGCCAGCAGTGGCTGAGGCCAGAGATCCACTCGAAAGAGCAGATCTTGGAACTGCTGGTGCTAGAGCAGTTCCTGGCCCTGCTGCCCAGGGAGACCCAGCACTGGGTGCAGAAGCATCATCCCCAGAATGTCAAACAGGCTGTGGTCCTGGTAGAATGCTTGCAGAGAAAACCTGATGGAACAAAGAATGAGGTAAGAGAAAAGATTCCTTACATATACAATGAACTAGGATAGCGGTGGATACATTGGGCTGGGAGGTTATCAGGGAATAAGATAGATTAAGTCATTCTTCTGTTGTTCCTTTAAGACAACTAGGCGGGATCCGAAATCACAGTCATGCAGTAATAGTCAGGCCAAAGGTTTCAGAGTTCCTGGCAGAGTCTTTCCTGGCGTTAGAGAAAAGAAATATATTTCTCTCCAGTTTATAGCCGGTGTGAATTGAGGGTGGTGGGCCTAGCCTGGTGTGGCCAAGGAAGCAAGACTTAAGTTCTTAGAAACAGAAATAGAAGGCCAGAAAGAGTTGGGAAAGGAGGAAAGGTCCAGACGATGGACAGTGCTTACAGAGACCAAAGGAGAGAAACAGAAATATGAATCAAACAACTCCAGGGAGACTGCAATAAAAGAGACGAAATGAAAAGGAAAAAAGGGAAACAAAGATATGGAAAAAAAGACAAATGCGAACAGAGAAGTGGAGGGAATCAGGATGCTGAGGGGTAGTGTCCTCTGTAGTGGGAACGCACATCTCTGGGCCTGGAGAAAAGAGCCTCCAGTGCCCTCCCTTTGTGGCCTGTCCTTGGCCCTGCTGGAGAGTGGGGAACCAAGTTATGCCTTTGAGAGATGGCAGCACACTTCCTTTTCTTAGGAGCCCACCTTAAAGAATCCAAGGCAGGACATGTTTTTGATGTGTTATTACAACAGAATTATGCGGAGGGAGGTTGGAGCCCTACTCTTCCCCCATCTTTTCCTTCATTCCACTCTCTTTCCCTGTGAAACCCTTCCCTGACTATGGGAGGACTGGAAATTCTGGCTGACAAGAGTGAGTTTCTTAATTCAATTTCTTATCTTTTAGAGAAAACCAGAAGATAGAAATCCTCTAAGGCATGGACCCAAGGCAATAAAGCAAGCCAGTGAAGGGGAACGGGCAGCCTGCCCAACCCTCCTACCAGCTTGAGCTGGGGCTCTGTGCACAGGGATGGGGACCGTTGGGTTGGGGGGATAGTGGCATTAGTCAGAGCCTTTTCCATTTTATCCTGATTTTCCCAGATTTTGAGTATAGTTGTTTATGGGAACATAGTGGCACAGTACCTCTTCAGTCTTTTTATTACTTTCTTTAATGTCACGTACTCCCCAAATCTGGGCCCTTCTCTTGTTCCTCCCTCCACCACCACCCCAAAACCAAAAGTAAGTTCTGTGCTAATGAGGATGGGGATTATTTCTAGGTCACAGCCCATGAACTGGGAAAGGAAGCAGTGGCCCCAGGCTTCAATTGGATCCTGTGGCCCCTCGTGGGAGGAACAGCAGTGGCCCCAGGCTTCAAGTGGGTCCTGTGGCCTCTCGTGGGAGGAATAGCAGTGGCCCCAGGCTTCAAGTGGAATCCAGGAGAGCCCCAACCAATGGTCATGTTCCAGAAGGAACGTTGGAATACATACCAGGTACTACAAGAACAGCTGGGCGGAAATACTCACAAAGAAACCCAGCCTATATATGAAAGAGGTGAGGAGCTTCATCATAGTTCTTTTCTCCTGGGAGCTGTGATAGTAATTGGTTCAGCTAGAACGTCATGGGAAATTTCCAGGTACACAGCCGTGCTAGCAGCTGTGATGTCTCCCAGGTGGGAGTACCGTAGGTCAAAGGTAGGTGAAGGTGGGGTGGTTGGCCTGGGGCACAGAAATATCCAGACCACAGAACCCTGATACTCACACTGTGGACTCTGCTCCTTTGAAATTTGAAAGGAGAGAAGAAGATGGAGCAGGGACATGTGGGGCCAGCTCCCTTTCACAAGTTGCAGCAGAAATTGGGATCAGACATGAGCTGTCAGTAGCAGAATGTGAAGAAAATTGTACACCAGGAAAAAAAATAATAAAAGACAAAAATCGTCCACATTTCCTACTGTACACTGGGGACCTAAGCGCTTTATTTTCAGACCTTTAATTTTCTCCCAGCTCGGTAAACAATTTATTTTATGAGAGGAAAATTAATATATTTCCTTTTCCTGATTTCTCTCATGAAATCTGGAGACATAGTGAACTAACTGGGGAACCACTTCTATGAGTGGCGGATATTTGGTTCTTATTTACAATGAGAAGGCCACTTCTGGGCACCACACACACGCTTGTCAAGGCGACCTATCTTTATTGAAGGCATCCTGATGTATTTTAGAAATCAGCTCAGGATGTTCGTAAACAGGAAAGAGAAATTTTCTCTGGCTTTTTTCCACTTACAGCTGTGCATGATCAACAGATTTTAGCCCCTTCTGAGCAGAAAAGCACCAAAGACCAGAAGATGGCATCTGAGCTCGTCTTGCCTAAGTCCCAGGTGAGCTGTACTTTCCAGCTTTTTCAGGCAGCCTGAATATGGCCTTGTGTCTGCTTGCCCCTGCTGACTACGACCCATAGTGTCCAGCAGGTGCTTTGAGGTGTGTCAGCCCCCGCTGTCTTCTAGCCAACTAGGCTTGGCGCAGTGGGAACTGGGCACTTCCTAGGCTGTTTACTGATCCACTGTGGCTCTCCCTTTCTGCTGTCTCGCTCTTTTCCCCTAAATCTTGTGCTGTTGACTTCTTCTGCCCCTGACCTACTGTGTAATTCAGAGATGGGTAGTAGGACAACTTCTGTAGTGGCAAGTACTAAAGTACAGTCCATTCTCTTCTCTAGAGTTTGACGTTTGAAGACGTGGCTATGTATTTTTCTGAGGAAGAATGGCAATTATTGGATACTTCTCAGAAGACTCTCTACATTAACGTTATGCAGGATATCTATGAGAATGCCATCTCTGTAGGTAAATATTCCTTCCCTCTGTGTAGAAATTGAGTAATATGTTATGTCCTCGGTTTACGGAAAATGGACCCTGTGAGAGAGTCCCAGTGTTCTAATATCTGGTTGGTCCTCAGCTTGATCGTGTGGGGGAAAGAAAAGGCTTACCTAGATCACCAGGGGAGCTTTTTATAAAATATACACATCTCGCTTCTATATTCTAAATAGATTTCTTGATCTATCATACCCTTGCCTCCACCCTACAAACCTTCTCTTGTCATATCTTTTCCATCTCAGTCAAAGGCACCACCATTTACCCAGTTGCCGAGGCCAAAAATCTGTCAGTCATCCTTTACTCCAATCTTTCTATTATGCTCCACAACTGATCCATTGGCAAGTTCTCCTAGCTCTATCTTCAAACTATATCCTGAATCCAACCATGTCTCAAGCTCTTCCACTTCTGCCATCCTTGTCTAAGCCACTATCATGTCTAACCAAGTCTACTTCAGTATAACGGGATTCCCGTTCCCTATGTTGTTTCCATCTATCTGCCTTACATTTACTTCTTAGCTTGCTCATTGCATATCTACCCACACCCACAGTAGAGTATAAAGAAGATATTGGATCCAAGATTCTGCCCATTTAAACATTTGGAGTAAAACAGAAAGTATGAAAGTGTCATTCACTCTACCTGACGGTATTCTGGAATTAAGACGACAGTCCATGACCTCAAGGTTTTATTCTCAGAGCATTATTATTGCGTCCTGAACTTAAAGTGATCTATTTAGAGCAAGGGGAAGAACCATAGATCCAAGGTCTCCAAGAGTTCAGGGATAGTCTTACAGAGTCTCCCACAGGTAAGTATATACATGGGAAGAGGAGAAACATCCCTTCTAGAAACCTTTAACAGAGGCTTATCATTTTAAGATTCTGCTCCTGTGTTTTTCAGTTGAAGTTTTTATTGAGATAATTTTAGATTCACATACAGATTTACAATGTAATACAAAGAGAACCCATGTACACTTTACCCAGTTTCCCACAGTGATAACTTTTGCAAGAGTATTGAATGATATCACAGCTAGGATATTGATAGAATCTACTGATCTTATTCAGATTTCTCCAGTTTCACTTGTATTCATCTGTGTTGTGTGTGTGTGTGTTTTCGTTCTGTACAGTATTATCTCATGTGAAGATTTGTGTATTCGACACCACAGCCAAAGTATACTGGACAGTCATGTTAGCACAAGGATACCTCCTGTTGCCGTTTTAAAACCATGCCCACTTCCTTCCCATACCCTGCCGACCCATGCCAACCACTAATGTGTTCTACATTCTTAAAATTCTGCCATTTGAAAAATGTTATGTGAGTGGAATTATAAAGTGTGTACCTTTATGGGTTTAGCTTCTTTCATTCAGAGTAATTCCCTGGAAATGCATCCAAATCGTGGCATGTATCAGTAGTTCGTTCCTCTTTACTGCTAAGCAGCATCCCTTGGTATTGATATGCCACCATTTGTTTAACTATTCACCCAAGGAAGGATATCTTTGCTGTCTCCAGTTTTTGGCTATTATGAATAAAGCTGTCATGAATATTTGTGTACAGGTTTTTGTGTAGAGATAAATTTTCATTTCTCTGGGATAAATGTCTCAAGGGCACAATTGCTGGTTCATATGGTAATTATTAATGCATCTTTAATTTTATAAAAAACTGCCAAACTGTTTTCCACAGTGGCTGTATCATTTTCACGTTACCACCAGTAATGTACGAGTGACCCAGTTTTTCCACATCCTTGCCAGTGTTTACTGTCAGTACTATTTTAATTTTAGCCATTTTGATTGTCGTGTGGTGATATCTCATTGTGGTTTTGATTAGCATTTCTTTAATGGCTAATGATGTTTTATATCTTTTCATGTGCTGATTTGCCATCTCTGTATCCTCTTCAGTTAAATGTCTTTTGCCCATATTTTAATGGGATTGTTTGCTTTATTGTTGAGTTTTGAGAATTCTTTATGTATTCTAGATTCTAGTGCTTTGTTGTATAAATGGTTTGTTTGCAAATATTTTTTCCCAGTCTGTAGATCGTCTTTATATTCTTCCCATGGGCTTCCACAAAGTAAAAGATTTTAATTTTGATGAGGACTGATTTTCCCTTTTGTCCTTTTATAGATTGTGTTTTTGGCGCCAAGTCTAGAACTCCAACTAGCTTACCTCTCTATCCCTAAACTTTTCTGCTATGTTTTCTCTTAAAACTTTTATAATTTAATGTTTTACATTTAAGTCCCTGATACATTTTGAGTTAATTATTGTATAAGGTGTGAGGGTTAGGGTTTTCTTTGTTTTTGTTTGTTTGTTTGTTTGTTTGTTTTTTGCCTATGGAGGTCCAGTTACTTCAGTATCATTTGTTGAAAAGGCTGTCCTTTCTCCATTGAATTGCTTTTGTGCTTTTTCATCAAAGATCAGTTGGGCACATTTGTGTACATCTATTCTGTTCCACTGAGCTGCGTCTATCCCTCTGCCAATATTGCACAGTTTTGATTACTGCAGCTGTATAGCTAGCCTTAATATCTATCGGGTAGAGTGATTCTTCTCACTATATTCTTTGTCAGTATTCTTTCAGCTATTTTGGGGCCTATGATTTCCATGTAAATTTTGGTGTAAGCTTATCTGTGTCTACAATAAAGTTTGTTGGGATTTGCCAGAAGTTACATTAAAGCTATACGTTAGTTTGAGGAGGATTGACATCTTTACTATCAAATGTTGATTCTTCCAATCCACAAATACAGTATGTCTCTATTAAGTTAGGTCTTCTTTGATTTCTTCCAGTAACTTTTCAGCATACGTATACTCTCTATGTTTTGTTAAATATATGCCCTATCTTTTCATCTTTATTGGAGCAATTATAAATGGTATTATTTTTAATTTTGGTTTCTGCATGTTCATTGTCTGTAGACAGGAATGCCATTGATTTTGTGTTTTAATCTTTTATCCTGTGACTGTACTGAATTCACTTATTAGTTCTGAGGGGGTTTTTCTTTGTAGATTCCTTGAGATTTTCTCCATAGCCAATCCATATCATCTACAGTGCCTTTTATTTCTTTGTCTTGCCTTATTGCATTAGATCCATCCTCTAACACTATGTTGAATCAGAGTGGAGACAGCAGACATCCTTGTCTTGTTCCCAATTTTAGCATGAAAACATTCAGTCTTTCGCCATTACCTATTAGGGGTTTTTTGTTGATCTTCTTTATCAAGTAGATATAATTCCTAACTTTATGAGTATTTTTTTTTTTTTTGAGACAGAGTCTCCCTCTGTTGCCCAGGCTAGAGTGAGTGCCGTGACGTCAGCCTAGCTCACAGCAACTTCAGACTCCTGGGCTCAAGTGATCCTCCTGCCTCAGCCTCCCGAGTAGCTGGAACTACAGGCGTGCGCCACCATGCCCGGCTAGTTTTTTCTATATATATTAGTTGGCCAATTCATTTCTTCCTATTTATAGTAGAGACGGGGTCTCGCTCTTGCTCAGGCTGGTTTTGAACTCCTGACCTCAAGCAATCCGCCCGCCTCGGCCTCCCAGAGAGCTAGGATTACAGGCGTGAGCCACCACGCCCGGCCTGAGTGTTTTTTGTTTTTTAAATCATAAATTCATGTGGTATTTTGTCAATTACTTTTTCTGTGTCAGTTGATGGAAACATATGATCTTTTCTCTTTAGTTTGTTGGTAAGGTGGGTTATGTGGATTGATTTTCAAATGTTGAACCACCTGCTATGAATTCCACTTGGTCATGGTATGTCATTCTTCTTATACATTGTTGCATTGAGTTTTTCAATATTTTGTTACCAGTTTTTGCATTTAAATTCTTGGGAAATGTTAATCTGTAGTTTTGGTTTTTCCATTTTTTTTTTTGTTTTTTTAAATTTAGTACTGCCTTTGTATGGTTTTGGTATCAGGGTAATACTGTCCTTATAAAGTGAGTTGGGTAGTATTTCCTCCTCTTTTCTGGAAGAGATTGCATACAATTGTTAATTCTTTAAATATTTGGTAGAATCCTCCAGTGACAGCATCTGGGTCTGGGGATTACTGTGGGGGAAGCTTAAAAATTATGAATTCAGTTTCTTTAATGGTCATAGTGCTATTGGGGTTATCTGTTTCATGTTGGTTGAATTCTGGTATTTCGTGGTTTTCAAGGAATTGTTCTATTTTCCCTAACTTCTAAAATTCATGAATCTAAAGCTCATGGTATTATTCCCTTATCTTTTTAATT
Source organism: Mirza zaza (assembly GCA_008750895.1). NCBI lineage: Eukaryota > Metazoa > Chordata > Mammalia > Primates > Cheirogaleidae > Mirza > Mirza zaza. The sequence continues at coordinate 10,021 of VSMD01059710.1, forward strand.
GCTGTGGAATGTGTAGTGATATACTCTATTTCCTTCTGGATATTGGTGATCTGTGTCTTCTTTGTATTTTTGTCAATC
>VSMD01059715.1:0-35750 GCA_008750895.1 Mirza zaza
AAAAAAAAAAAAAAAAAAAAAAAAAGACTACATGTGGCTTAATTAACACCTTGGACACCATAACTTCATAACCAAATATAACCAATGCCCTTAGAAAACTATTATTGCTCTGTATTTATAAAAGAAAGCATGCATTATGTGGCCAATGCCACTTATTGCTACTGATGTGAATCCTGCTTCAGCATATTAAAGCAGTTCTGCAAATGCCTATACTTTTTTTTGTGTTTACAGTTACATGTTAAACTTCTCGTTTTTGATTTATGTGTGGATTTTTCACTCCCTTGTATTTATGGTCTGTGCCAGGTAGAGAGAGTTGGAACCACATGTATGTGAAAACCAGCCTGACTAATGAGATCAGATTATTAAACTGTTCTTCCTTTCTATGAGCTCATTCATAGGGTTAAAATGCTTTGGCATTAATATAATCAGATCTAGAAAATAACCTCTTGTATAACCAAGTTGCCACCTGCTGTCAAATACATTTTGTCTCAAAAAAGTCACATTTGGGCCGGGTGTGGTGGCTCATGCCTGTAATCCTAGCACTTTGGGAGGCCAATGTGGGAGGATTGCTTGAGGTTAGAATGTTCAAGACCAGCCTGAGCAAGAGCAAGACCCCATCTCTACAAAAAAGTTTAAAAATTAGCCAGGCATGGCTGCACACATGCCTGTAGTCCCAGCTACTCAGGATGTCGAGGCAGGAAGATCACTTGAGCTTGGAGGCTTCAGGGAGCTATGTTGATGCCACTGCACTCTAGCTGGGACAACAGAGTGAGACTTAGTCTCAAAAAACAAAAAAGGCATATTTGTGTGATATTTGGTTAGCAAAATACATACACACATAAACACAAATAACTAGTTGTTTCAGAAAAGTGTTTTCTACTTTCTTATCTTGCCTGTATGAGGCTGATTTTAAAGTCTGGTTTATGATTTTAGTGATAAGAATCAGAGACAGAGATGGGAAAAGGCTGCTTCTAATTACTGAGGAAATTACTAAACTAGTATTTTCACCTGGGATGTTGTGACAATAAACCAAATGCAAAGGCAGAGTGTGGTAAAAAGTGGCTTTCAAGTGCTGTCAAACAAAATCATCATGTATCAGTTAGCTTTTGTCTCATAACAAACTTCTCCAAAACTTAATGATTTAAAACAATGAGGCCGGGCGCGGTGGCTCAAGCCTGTAATCCTAGCTCTCTGGGAGGCCGAGGTGGGCGGATCATTTCAGCTCAGGAGTTCGAGACCAGCCTGAGCAAGAGCGAGACCCCATCTCTACTATAAATAGAAAGAAATTAATTGGCCAACTAATATATATAGAAAAAATTAGCCGGGCATGGTGGCACATGCCTGTAGTCCCAGCTACTTGGGAGGCTGAGGCAGCAGGATTGCTTGAGCCCAGGAGTTTGAGGTTGCTGTGAGCTAGGCTGACGCCACGGCACTCACTCTAGCCTGGGCAATAAAGTGAGACTCTGTCTCAAAAAAAAATAAATAAATAAAAAATAAAAAAAATAAAACAATGATAATTTATTTGTTTACGATTCTGTGGTCAGCAATCGTGGCTGGGTTAGATGAGAGTCTTCAATTGGTTTTATCCAAGCTCACAATCAGCTGATGCTCAGCTAGGGGGTGGGGGGTGGGGTGGTTGATGAAGTAGGCTGAAAAATGGCCCCACAAAATATCAAGTCCTAATCCCTGAAACCTGTATTATATTATATGGAAAAATGGCCTTTGCAAATGATTAAGGATCTTGATATGGGGATATTATCCTAGATTATCTGAGTGGACCCTAAATGCAATCACAAATGTCCTTAAGAGAGAAGCAAAGGGAGACTTCAGGCAGAAGAGGGGAAAGTGCAATGTGAAGACAGAGAAGAGCCCTGAAGATGCTATATTGCTGGCTCTGAGGATGGAGGAAAGACCCATGAGCCAAGGGACGCAGTTATAGAATTCAGAAAGTACCAAAAAAGAGAGCCTCCCCAAGAGCCTCCAGAGAAAGCACAACTCTGCCAGCACATTGGTTTCAGCCCAGTGTAACTGATTTCAGACTTCCAGCTTCTAGACTTGTAAAAGAATACACTTCTGTTGTATTAAGCACAAAGTCTGTGGTAATCTGCTACAAAGCCATAGGAAACTAACACATGGGTCTAGGATGACCTCACTACTATGACTGGCAGGTGGTTTCAGCTGTCAGCTGGGCTGTGTGTCTCCAGGAGGCAGCCTGGGCTCACTCCCACGGCGGTGATCAGAGGTCCCAAAGAGCACCAGGAGCATGCAAGTCCCAGTGAACAAACACTTTTCAAGCTTCTTCTGGGGTCACATTTGCTGATGTCCCACTGGCCAGAGGAATCACATAGCTAAGCCCAGAGTCAACGGATGGTGGGGGAACAGACCCCACCTCTTGCTGGAAGTAGAGGCCAAGTCTCATTGCAAAGGGGTGTGTTTACAGGCATTGGAGGGGTTGGTAACCTGAAATCCACCACATATCACTCCTTCCTTTCCCAAAAGCAAGTCAAATAGGCTTCCAAAATCAGTCTCTAAAGTATCTCCAGTGCCCTTAGGGACTCTTTCTGTTTCTTGAAATGACTTTCCATGTCCACAGGTTTCTGTTATAACTGAGATTCCTTCCAAGAATACTCCTATCTGCTTATCTTAGCTGGAAGGTTTTACTGTAGGAGATGCAGCAAAATCGCCCCAAACACCCAGAGTGTGACTCTATCCGTACCTTCACCCTATCCTGTCCTTCTGTAAGTCCTGCCAGATCCACCTTAGATCTCTCCTAAAGCCCACTCCTAGGGCCTGATCCTTGGCACCCTTATATCTGCCTCCTCACAGGGCCCCCACTGCTACCCTTGTTTCCATGGTCGATTCCCCAACCATCAGCCAAAAAGGTCTTTTCAAAACACAGACTGCATCCTGCTGGCTCCACTGCTGCCCACGTGACAATCAGGACCATGTCCAAACTCATCAGCTCAGTCTATAGTGCCTTGTATGTCTCTGGACCTGCCCGCCTCTCCCACATGTCCCCTGCTCACACGCAGGGCTCACTTCTATCCCTACACTCCAAGAGCACCCCCACCGCAGGACCTTTGCATGGGCGGTGTCTCCGATCTCACCACCCCTCCGGGACCTTCCCAGTGTTCTCCAGGTGGTCACTTAGGGGTCTGCTCTGACATCACCTCCAGAGAGCCCTACCTTGCTGCCCAGGGGCTGTACCCTGTCCAACCCTCTCCCCCTACTCTGGCCCCATTACCGCCGTCTGAACTTACCTCATCCCTGCTCTCTCGTGCGTGCGCAGGGCCTCTCCCCCTCCCCAGACCCAGCTCGGCTTGGAGGAAGAGTCCTCATCCTGCTCGCACCGTGCCCCCAGCACCCAGGGGGCAGAAGCAGCTCAATGTTTGTTGAATTAATAAATGGCAGCAGTTAAGGGATCTACCCAAGGCCAAGTCCTTGGTCACTTGAAGTGTCAAGGGGGATTGTCACTGAAAGTTTGGGTGCTTTTTCCTCCTTTCTAGAAAGAGAAACAAGAAAAACTTTACATCACCAAATCCTGTGAGAAAGAATATGAAAGCCCGGCGTGCTGAACGCACCTGGGCTTGCAGCCTCGCCCAGCCGCGGCCAGAAGGCACCGCACGAGGACTTGCAGCCCCACCGCCCACGTAGGGCTCTGGGCGGCCGGAAGCAGAGAATCCCGGAAGCGGAAGCGCCGCACGCCCAGGCGCTGGTTCCGTCACTTCCGCCACGCCTGTCCCGCAGGGTGCTGCCAGAAGCGGGTGGGGCCTTGCCGCTCCGCCTCCCACGAGGCCCGCAGGCGCCCGGCTGACTGCTCTGTCGGTATGAGTCCTGCGACGCCGCAGGGACGGCGGAAACCCGAACAGTCATCGCCTCTCCGTTCACTGGTGACTTGGGCTGAGGAAGCCGCTAACGGCCAGGCAGCTTCGCCGATCGCTGGGCTCCTTCCCTGCCGGCCGAGAAGCAGCAACCGGTAAGGACCCTTGTGGTTCAAAGACACCTCTGTCTTATTTACCAGTTTTTCTCGGACGCTGCTTTGGGCCTTGCCGCGCTGCAGCCCTCGGCCGGGAGTAGACACCTGGTCGGGAAGCCGGTTGACCTCCCGTTATGGAGCCTCGCTGGGCATCAGGTCGTATTTGAGGAAAGCGCAAGACGTTTTAAAATGTTTTTCTGCTGAGTTTCATAAATGTGTCTTTAGAGACACAACACCGTTAAAAACAATTTAGTATGAATCTTATGTAATGTACCAGAGATATTAATATATAATTGTACTATATCATCAGGCTTGTAAAGTGTGTAAACTATAAAAAAGAAATTCCAAAAGAAAGATACAGAACAGATGCTATATTTTTTCATTCATTACTGAAAAGTTGAATTGGTTCTTCACCAGACTGTATCAGATGGAAACTTTATTCAAATTTATGAAATGTCCATGTGCATCTAGAGTATTTTCTGGAAAAAAAGTTATTCATTCAACAAATCTGTATGTTCCAGTCCTCCAGTGAGGTGCTGGGATACATCGGTGAACAAATATCCTGCTCTCATGAAATTTATATCCTGGTGGAGAAATGAGACTGTGGAGAAAACAGTGGGTTTATTAATGCAACAAAATAGTCAATATATGACTTTAATTCTTGGATACAAAGAAAGTATAAGATGCCGTTGAATGATTCCTAAAAGAATTTCAATACAATTATACCACACAGGTGATGCTGCCACCCAGGGCAGAACACCAGCCAAGAGGGTCACCGTTGAACCTCAAGAGCTCACGAGTTTGCCTTGCTGGGTTTTGGACTTGCCTGGGACCTGTGAGCCCCTCCTCCCCTCTGGTTTCTTCCTTTGGGATGGGAATGCCTATCCTGTGCCACCCCATCATTGTGCTTGGAAACATGTAACTTGTCTGATGTCACACATTCACAGCTGGAGAGTCTGGGGTCAGGATAAGTCACACCCAAGTCTCACCCTAGCTGGTTTAGATGACATTTAGATGAGACTTTGGACCACAGAGTTGATGTAACGAGCTAAGACTTTGGAGGCTGCTGGGGTGGAATGAATGTATTTTCCACATGAGAACATGGATGTTGGAGGGCCAGGAGAATGCCATGGACTGAACAGTGTCCTCCAAAATTCTTATGTTGAAGCCCTAACCCACAGTGTGCTTGTACTTGGAGATTAGGCCTTTGCAGAAGTAGTAAAGGCTAATAAATGAGGTCACAGAGTGGAGCGGACAAAAAATACACATGTATAATTCCATTCATATAATGTTCAACACCAAGTAAAAGTAATCTATAGCATCACAAGTCAGGCCACTGCCATCGAGGGGGACTGATTGGTGGCCCCTTGGACAGGCTTGGCCTGGGTGCTGGTCACGTGTGTGTCTTCTTTGTGAAATCTCACCATCTATATATTTGTGACAGTGCAGTTTTTAGTATATACCTTATTTTCCAATAAAATCTTACTAAAAATCAAAACAGTACAAAAAAAATTGTGGGTATGTATCTACTGACATAGAAGCTTCTTCATAATATAAAGGTTACAAAGCAATGTGAATAATGTGACTCCATGCTTATAAAAATCATGTATATGCATTGAAATAGGACACATAACATCTGTTCATTAAAAAATATTTATTGAGCATGTACTATGTGCCACACATAATTTATCTGGAAGACGTCTATGCAACGGTACTATCCCATGCAGAGCCCGCCACATGCACTGGTACCTCCAGCTCTCGCGCTGGGCCAGAGCAGCCCGGCGTCCCCTGCACACACCTGCACGGCTCTGCAATCCTACATCCTGCGTGTTAACTGGATGAGCCAATGGCAGCAAGGACACCACGAACACATGACGCGTGAACATCACTGTCACAGGGTACACAGGCTGACATGCGTGCGTCCTAGGAGTGTAGAACTAGACCTAGCGTGGGAACACTGACCTAACCACGGGGTGGCACCTGGAACACACAGCCTACTTCTAGAGGGTGGACACTGGCAGCGAGGACGGCCGGGCAGCGCGTTTGTGAAGGGCCCTGACGTCACCTGCCAGGCCAGGGAGGGTCAATGCGGAGCAAATGTCCACAGACTCACGGGAGCACGTGTGAGCAGCCAGGTGCGTCTTGATTCATTCGTGTTCATCCCTCAAGATACGCACACTGCTTTCCAAACAGAACACCACTGTCATCTCCAGATGGGGAAGACTTTTTCTCCAACCTGAAAAAGACAAATGAGAATAAGGCAATCAAATAATAAAGCATTTGTTTAATTAACATAGTATTTCCGAATCATTTAATATTGGACAAGAGAACGGCATTCAAGTGCAGAAATTTTTAAATGAAAAACAATAAATTTTTAACTTAAAATTAGCACAAAGCAAAGCACAAAAAAAGGTATTAAAAAATAAAGGGAAATCATATGATTATTTTTCTTTTCTCTCCCACATTAACCCTGAATCCAAAGAAGAGAATTCCATTCTTCAGCAGCCTCTGAGACTTGAGGCCTGAGTGAGCAGAGCCTCTCACGCCCCAGCCCCACTGGCGCTCTACACGTGGTTTCACACGTGAAGACAAAGCCTCCAGTCAGATGTGCGTCTTCAATACATGTCTAGGGCAACTACTGCCTGAAAAGCCAGGAGAGTCTGTGCAGAGGGTGGGCCATGGCTCAGCTCAGTCTTCTCTCTGCCCCAGGGGCTCTTCTGGACGTGCAGGAGTGACCCTCAGGCTGCTGGGGTCTCTATGCTCACTGGGCCACTGGAGGAAATGACTCACCCTCCCAAACCTTCCACTTCCTGTTCTGTAAAATGGGAAATGAAGCTAATAGTAGCATCTGATTCCTGTGTGAGGATGAAATAACTGGTGCAGAAGGGGTAGGAGCCACAGGCAGAGTGAACAACCATCTGCCACCATTACCCCCAGACCTGCCTCCTGGAGGACCTGCACCCACAAGACGTAATTTTACAACCAAACATCTTACTTTCTGAGATGTAGGGTCTTGTCTGGAAGTGACTGCCCAGCTGAGAGCCACTGACATGTGCCTTCTCCACACAGGGTTTCTCTGCAACACAACCGAGCCTGTGACCACATCTCCCACATGGACAGGGACGGGGTCATCCATCATAAACAGCGTCTGCTTCCAGTGTGTGGGGCTGCAAGACAGGAGTGTGCGTTACCGGGAAGCTGCCCAAGTGTCCACGTGGCCCTCGGGTGCTGACCGGGCTGTGCACAGGCTTCCGCCCCAGCCACCTAAGTGTCTCATGCATGGGCCTTGGACGGCCGGCAGTCCTCCCTGGAGCCAGGCAGGACTGAGCTTGACCCTCCAGTCTAATTTACGGGACAGAAACACCCCTAGCCCTGAGATCTAAACAGTTTTTGTGGGACACACTGGGATCAAAGTTACACAGTGAGGCAGACACCACTAACCCTGGACACCACAGCGCAGACGCTTCTCCTGGAAACAGCTCGATTACAGGGACAGGTGTGGACGGCTCACCCTGGTTGGCCCAGTGGACTCGGGGAGCTGATGGGCACATGGTCACACACAGGGTCCCCACACAGGGCCTGACTCCCCACGCCCTTGCCCTCAACAGGCACAGCAGTATCCAGCCCAGGCCACTGTGCTGTCCAGGCTCCTGATGCCAATGTCTGGTCACTGCTATTTGCATGAGATACACACGGCGGGATCAGGTTGTAAACAAGTCACTGCTGCAAGAGTTGTGTCCACTGGAAGCAAGACAGCCTGAATGTGCGGGGGAAGCAGGAAGACCCAGCCGCCCTGGGCTGCGCTAGAAATGTCTCTAAGTGCTTGGGGCTCTTCCCGTTGCCCTGCCAGCCTGACCCTCCTGTATCTCCACTCTCCCTCTCAGGTCCCCCATCAAGCCTGTGTCCTGGGCCCCCTGTTTGTGGCACCTCAGGGAAGGAGGAGGCCTGGCTGGAGCCACCCTGGACACTAGGATGCTGGGGAGGGCTGAGTTCCAGCACCGCATCCCACCTGGCTGCAGCCCTTGGAGCCCTGGCCCCCTTCACATCACCAGGCAGGTGCTGAAAGGGGCAGCTGACCCGACCCCGACCCCAGGCCCATTATGGGGCCCCCAGTGTAGGGAGAAGGCACTGGGCAGGAAACACCCCTGGGGGATGCTCAGGTCTGGGTGCGGCTTCTGCCTCTCCCATTCCCCCTTTTCCCCCATCCCCTGTGCATGGGGGGCCCCATCCCCTGCCCCATCCTGTCCCTCCACCCTGTTCCCCCCCTCCCATCCCCATCCCCCCAACCCCGGCCCCGCACTCACGGGTGGAAGGGCCCAGTGCTGAGCACCTGCTGCGGCTGGCCCTCCTGCAGGCTCTGGAAGTGCACGCTGAACCAGGCCGTGAAGCCATGGAGGGTGCCGGCCCTCCGGATGTCAAAGCGCAGGTCGCCCCGCATGGTCTAGAGTCAAGGGGTCAGGTGCATGGAAAAGGTCATGGGTCTGAGCAGGTTGGTCAGCCTCCCCCAGCACTCTGGTCCTGAAAGCCTCAGAACACAGGGAGGCCCTTCCAGGACTGTCCCCACTAAGACCTGCTGCCCACAGCTCAGATGCTGCAGATCTTCAAAAAGGTTCCCAGGCGTTTGGGTTTCAACTGCCCCATGTTCTGCCCCATCCCTCGGACACCCCCCACACCCAGCTCTGTGCCTGTGTACACACTGGACATGCCTGGGACCCGCCCAGGACCCACGCACTCACTGGCCACAGAGAAACTAGGGGAACAACTTCTAACAGTCTGTCATCAACCATAGCTAAGAACACTGGGACAAGTTTTTAATTCAAATACCATGATAAATGGGATTTAATTTTGAAGATGCTGAGAATACTAAGCATAAATCTGAAAGTAATTGAAGATGCTAAAGACATTAACTGTAAAGAATATGATGAAAAAATACGAAAGACAATCAGAATAGAACAAACCGAAAAAAGGATGGAAAAATCAATAGCAAAAGGTTTATAAATTCAATCTTTGTATTAAAAATATAATTAGTTACATACACACCCAGCATTCCCTGAAGGTTTATGATATGCCAGGCTGCCTCTCAGTGTTTTATAGTCCATGGTTAGTTAAGGTAAGAAGGGAGCAATTCAGCTTTTTCTCACCTCTAGGTCGGAGATTTGCACAGTTCTCATGTCCAACTGTAATATAGTGCACGGTTCAGAGAGACAGTCTTCTGGTTTCAAAATGTGGTTATACTTGGGCTTCGAAAAAAACTCCTTAATTGCCAAAGATCTAGAGGAAAAGGGCAAAGTCATGACAAACACCCTGGGCGTTTCAACAGGTGTGAGCACAGCACGCACTTCTCTTCCACATCAGCACAACATCACTATTTTAGCTTAGCCAGCACTCCTCTGGTGGGCAAGAGAGCATTTATTTTAATTTGCATTTTAACTACCAACAATGTTCCAATTTTTCAATAATTTATTGGTAATTTTATTTCTTTTTTGTAATTTGCTTCTTCAAGTCATTTACTATAATTTCATTTGGATATTCACCTTTCTCTAATTGATTCTAAGATCTGTTTGCAAGTGACTTTCCCTACTTATTTCCTTCCTCTTAGAATTGTGCTTTTGCTGATTTCTGGCACAAAGACTTCGTCGAATTTTTTTTTTACTCATTCTTTCAATGGATTTTTTCCAAATACCATAAGTTCTATCCCAGTGTCTATCCCGTCCTTCGTTTCTGCTGCCTCTTCCCCACCTGGGTCAGTCTGGCACACCCCACAGTCTCCAGTGGTTGATGTTGATGTTTTAACACAAAACTCTTAAATCCACACAGATTAAGTTTCAACGTAGGGTATGAGAGAAGAAAGAACTTTCTCCAAAGGACTGATCAAGTGTCCTGTAATGACGAGCTGACTTGGCCCTCACTGGTGCCACCTTTCTTGGGCACTGGGGTTCCTGTCCCCCATGTGCCACCCTGCTCTGCTCACCTGACCCTGCTCGAGGCACATGCCGTCGGTCACTCCAGCTCCACCTGGGAGCACAAGCACCTCCCCACAGTCCTTTTCAAAGTGCCCCAGCCCTTCTCACCGTTTTTTTCCCAGATAAACCACAGAACCCCTTGGTGAGAACCTGGCCCCACTCTTGCCTTGGGCATTTTGACTGAGGCTGCAGCGATTCCACGTATGAACTGGGAGATTCCATACCTTTGCATTATTTTCGTTTTTTGGATTTTTTAATAAAAAAAGACCCAAAGGCCCCACGCTTTGCCACCTACTCCCCGCCCACACGTGTCAGCAGGAGTACAGGCTCGTCTGGTCCTCACTAAATGCACTGGAAGCTTCTTGTACTTTCTGTGTGATTAGGAATGAGGGCCCCTTCCCTAATTTTCAGGGGATGCCGGGTTCCTCCTGCACGGGTCTGGCTGCCTGTCTCAGCAGAGGCAGCTCTGAGGAAATCATTTCATGTTTGAGCTGAAGTTCAACTATACAAATGTGTCTATGTTACAAACCAGGAAATCACTATTTCAGAGTATCACTTTCTTTGCAAAACATGTATCACATTAACACTAGCACGTTTTCTGATCCTCGTTAAGAATTTATAGCTCTCAGTGGGAACAAACATTTGTGTTTTATCCCACACATTTTAAAGACCTCGTTTGTAAACACAACCTTCTTCTTCCCATTCTATTTGGGAACCTAGATTACAAAAGACACTTTAATTCCCATCACATCTGTTACAGTTTGAAGGTATTAAAAGCAACGTGCAAAGTTCTTAGGCATGTGGTGAATTTAGATCAGCTTCACACACGTTCCACAACAGAGCCCAGTTATTCTGCCTTGGACACACCTGCAGCTTTCACAGTGGGGCTCTCTCCCCAGGCTGTTCGCACCCCAAATCTTCCCCCAGGAGCAGGCGGGGGCTGGGTGAGGACATGCCAACGGGCTCCCCTGCAAGAACCGCCTCACTGGCCAGGCAGGAAACCTCAGCAGGATGCCAAGGTTGTGCTTGGGCACCAGGTGCAGGATGACACTCTCCCTAAAACAAGAGTGACTGTTTCCACAGAGGAGCGAAGGACTGCCTTGAGAAGGCGCGGAGACACGCAGAGAGGCACAGGCAGCGTTCTGCGTGAAGTCTCCCGGCCCCCAGCAAGCACTACCCGCCCAGGACCTGCCTGTCCCTGGCAGATGCCGGAGGCCCACAGACGCTGCGGCCCCGACTGCAGACACTTACTTCAGAGCGCTGAGGTTGAACTCGTAGGCGTTGTCCCAGAAGAGCACCTTGCTGTGGTAGTCCTTGTCGGCACTGCAGGGCACGAGGTGCAGCGCGGCCGTGGTCGGCCAGATGACCCCGTCCTCCTTCAGCCAGGCGTCCCGAGCATACAGGATCGACTCAATCATGAACTCAAACTGCATGGGAAGGAGACACATGGAGGAGACACGCCACCGAGGCCCCGATGCTCAGGACATCACCCCGAGGACACTCCCGGCCAGGCAAACTGACCACGCAAGAGTGTCAGCAGGGATCTATCATTCACTACGCCCACACACGACGGCATCCACGCGTCTCCCAGCTGGGGGTTAAGTCACAGCGTTTCCCTCAGAACTGACAGTAGAGCAGGCTGAGGGAAAGGTGAGGCTGAGGCTGAGCAGGTGAGGAGAAACCTTTGCTCTTGTCCTATCTCAGCCACTCAGGTGTCAGCAGCTACCAGACTTCGAAAGAGCCCCTGTGTGTTGCAAGTTCTAACTTAAATAAAATCAGTTTGGTCTGGGTGCTGTGAGAATGTTCACAACCCCTTAAGTTGACTGAAATCACTCCTTTAAAACCTGCAAACCATGCAGGCTTGGCCATCTGCGTGTGCTCAGCGCAGAAGCAGCTGCCCCTCCTGCTCTGGCGGCACAGAGGGCCCCACCTCCAGGTAAGGAGGCACGTCCACAGCTGAGGAAGTCGGACGGCCAGGAAGCCAGGCTCTGTCTGAAACAGAACTTGCTTCCAATGCAGAGAGAAGTGGGGGGTGCGGGGGGGGAGGGGGCGGAGGGGAGGGAGGCCAGAGGCCCTCCCAAGCCACCTGGGCGCTTGCACTTCATCCCAGCAGAAGAGTTTTGCTTTTCTTAAATAATTTCAAACAGGGTAAATTACGTAAGTCATATGTGTTCAGTATGGAAAATTTAGAACACTCAGAAATACACAAACAAAAATACATATTGCAAGTAAACCTGGCACCCAGAAGGAACCATTGTTATCACTGTGGTTTATTTTCAAGTATTTTTCTACACTTGCACACAAACACAAACACATAGAAAAATACATACATATAATTAATTTAAACTTTTTTTCAGTTATTGAAACTGGTCTTTTTGATGCACAACTTTGCACAAATTTGCATCCCACAGTCGTGGCTAGTACACATGGCCAGGACATAGCCCCACTGCCCAAGACACTGTCTTCACCCTCCTCCCCCACCCACCTCTGGAAACCACACATCTGTCCCCATCCCTGTGGTTCTGTCTGAGACGTCCTGTAAACGGGATCGTACAGTGTGAACCTCTCGAGATTCACTTGATGAGCTGTCTCTGGGGTCCTCCGGGGTCCCCCCTGTCTCAACAGTCTGTCCACTTCCTGCTCAGCAGTGTCCCCTGTGTGGACACACCAGTTCACTTCGAGGACCATCCTGGCGAAGGACACTTGGGTTGTTTCCCGTTTTTTTGGCCACTATAGGTAGAGCTGGTGTAATTAATGATTTGCAGACAGGCTCTGTGCAAACACAGCTGCATTTCAGCTGGGTGAACACCCAGGAGCGGGACTGCTGGTCACACGTGAATGTACGCAGGACTCTGTAAGGAACCACCGACTGTCTTCCACAGCGGCACAGTCCCACCAGGCATGGATAACTTTCACTTGCTCCTCATCCTCACCAGCATGTGGTATTGTCAGAATTTTTTAAAATTTTAGCCAAGCTTTAAGAGGTGTGGTTGACGGCTCAGTGTGGCTTTCATATGCATTTCCCCGATAGCTGCTAATGTGAATCTCTTATCACCTGCTTACCTGGCATACCCAGGCTGGTGGTGTCGGCTCAAGGTTTCGCCTGTTTCTAATTGGCTTCTTTGTTCCCTGTGGGGTTTTGAGAGTTCTCTGTATGTTCAGGACACACACTGGCTATGTTATTTGCAAGATTTTCTAACAGTCTTTTCATTCTCCTAACTCTGTCCTCTGCAGAGCAGCCACTTTTTGTTTCGATGAAATCCAATTTATCAGTTTTTTTTCTTTTATAGATCATGCTTTTAAAGACACATCTAAAAATTCTTTGCCTAAGTCCAGGTCATGAAGATTTTTTTGCTATGATTTCTTCTAAAATTTTATAGTTTTTGTACTCTAAAGATCCTCATGAAAAAAAGAAAAACGAAAAATAAAATTTTATTGTTTTATATTTCACAGACCTAGATCTATGATCAATTTTTTTTTTTTTTTTTGAGACAGAGTCTTGCTTTATTGCCCAGGCTAGAGTGAGTGCCGTGGCATCAGCCTAGCTCACAGCAACCTCAAACTCCTGGGCTCAAGCGATCCTCCTGCCTCAGCCTCCTGAGTAGCTGGGACTACAGGCATGTGCCACCATGCCTGGATAATTTTTTCTATATGTATTAGTTGGTCAATTAATTTCTTTCTATTTATAGTACAGACGGGGTCTCGCTCTTGCTCAGGCTGGTTTTGAACTCCTAAGCTTGAGCAATCTGCCCACCTCGGCCTCCCAGAGTGCTAGGATTACAGGCGTGAGCCACCGCGCCCGGCCCTATGATAAATTTTGTGTTAAGTGTTGTAAGGTTCAGGTTGAGGTTTTTGGCCTTTTTTATTTTTTTGATATGGATGCCAACTATTCCAATATAATTTGTTCAAAAGACTATCTTTTCTCCACTGAATGTTTATGACTTTCTTAAAAATCAGTTGACCATATTTGTAGAAATCTATTTCTCTGTCTTCCATTGACTTGTCTGTTCCATCACCAATACCACCTTGTCCTGATTACTGTAGCTTTAAAATCAAGTAGTATAATTCCTCCAATTTTATTCTTTTAAAAAATTGTATTAGGTATTCCAGTAGTCTTAGTTTTTGTGTTGCTATAAAGGAATATCTGAAGCTGGGTAATTTACAAAGAAGAGAGGCTTATTTGGCTTACGGTGGGAAAAGTTCAAGATGGGGCATCCAGTGAGGGCCTCGGGCTGCTTCCGCTCAAGGCAGAGGTGAAGGGAACCTCGTACGCAGAGATCATGTGGCAAGAGGAAACAAGAGAGAGGGGAGGTCTGGGGTCTTTTTATCAACTAGCTCTGCAGGAACTAACGGAACAACAAGAACTCACTCACCCAAGAGGGAGAGTGTTCAGATGTTCATGGGGGTCCACCCACCACCCAAACACCTCCCAGAGGCCCAGTCTCCCACCACCACCACGGTGGGGGCCAGACATCAGCATGAGGTCTGGTTGGGACAAACCACGTCCAAACCACAGTGCAGTTCCTGTAACACTCCATGTAAATTTTAGAATGAACTTGCCTATGTCTCTAGAAAAGTTCCTGCTTGGATTTTAACTGGAGTTTTATGAAGTCTACAGATCAATTTGAGAACAGACATCTTTACTAGGTTCAGCCTTCTGGTGTGTCAACTGTCTCTCCATTTATTTAGGTCTTCTGTGATTTCTTTCATCAGCATGTTGTAGTTTCAGTGTATGGATCTTATACATGTTTTATTCAATATCTAAGCATTTCATATTTTTGGAGCTACTGTGAATGGTATTGTTTAATTTTGATTTCCTGTTGTACAGTGCTGGGATATAAAAGTATGACTCTTGTATGATGACCTTCACTCTGTAATCTTGCTAAATTCACTTATTAGTCTCAGGAAATTTTCTTGTGGATTCCTTAGGATTTTCTATAAAGTTGATCATGTTATCTGGCAATAGGGATGGTTTCATTTTCGTTTCTTTGTTTTCAATCTGTTTACGTCTTCTTCTCCATTTTTGCCCTGATTAGGTGGCTCCAGGAAGATAAGAGTGGATGTCCATGCCTTGTCCCCACTCTTAGAGGAAGGCATTGACTCTTTCACCATCAAGTATGATACCGGCTGCAGGGTTTTTGTAGTTGTCCTTTATTCGGTTAAGTTTCCTTCCATTCCTAGTTTGCTGAGAACTTTATTATAAGCTGATGTCAAATTTTGTCTGTATTAATTGATATAGTCATTATGCTTCTTCTTCAGACTGTTAATATGGTAGATTACATTGATTGATTTTCAAATATTGAACCAGCCTTGCATTCCAATGATAATCTCTTTTTTGTTGTAGTGTACTATTACTCCTTTTATATACTGCTGGATTAGATTTGCTAATACTTTCTTTTATTTCAGGAGCACGTTTATTGTGTTTGAGATCATACATCAGGTACGTTCTGAGCAACAAGGGTAAACGGAAGCCCCTTGTTACAAACGGACAAAGGTAAAAGGTAATATACAACACTTTTCACAGGCAGCATGAACCACAGACTCAGAAGTGGATCTGGGGTTAACACCAATGACATAATTCCTCATCATCGCCAGCTACTTTTATAACTTCATACAGAAAATGAATTAGGCTAAAATGCACTATAACATTTGGTAGACTTCAGGATCTGTATCCTTAGTACATCACAAAATACATTTTGACATCCCAGAGAAGCAAGACTTGCAAGTGGGTGTTTTCAATGTAACTGATCAACAGCTACAAAATTCTATATTTGACAGCATTTACCTTTTGGGGGAGTTTCCCAGGCTCCAAAGGATAAAAGCAAAGACCAGAATGGGTGTAACATACACACAGATGCCCGTAAGGATTCGAAACACAGTGAGGAGATGCCTTCTGCTCCCTCACGCTGCATTCGAACCACGTGCATCACGTTGCGTGTCTCCTGGTCCACTGCCTGGCTGTCCAGTCACGTCCCGCTCTGTTGGCCAAACACTGAGAGGCTGTGCTCCAACCCGAGGATCTGCAGGGGCTGCAGTCTGTCAAAAGGGATAACCTTTGAAATGGTCAAAGTGGGACTCCACTTGTCTTTGGATGTTCCAGACAATGGCTCCCGACTGTGGTGCCAGGTTCTGGTGCAGGAGGTAACTTTGGTGGCTAAAGTGGATGATCTGATAAACATCTGACATCCAGAGAAAACACACCACCCCATACACAGAAACTGGGGGCCAAGTTCAGTCGATCTCCACTCATAAATGTCGTCTCCTTCAGGCTCGGCACTGCCGTTCAGCAGAGAATTGGCATTATTTCAGCTGGCTGTTTCTGCATTCTTTCAGCACTAGCGGATGACCTGGTGGGGTTTTGCTGGGGAGTTTAGGGGGTGAGTGAAGGTTTTCGTTCTTCTTATTCTTCAGATTCTGGAGCAGCTGGGTCTCACTGGGCACGTCTGACCTGCCACTGAAGGTGCCAGGGCTCTCAGCGTCCGACATTTGCCCCTCACTGGGTACCTTGGTGAAGTCACCTCTCAGGACTCTCAGCTGCCCACCCGGCCAGTGCACGGTGTGGGGGGGTGTGGGGAAGGGCAGCAGAGGTGGCTTTTGCAGGGAATGCAGAGCAGGGTGTGCAGCACCAGAAGTCTGGGCACTGGGCAGGTGAGTCCATGAGCTCCCAGGCGCCAAGGGGATGGGTCCCTGTGCTGCGGGTTCCTGCTGCAGCCCATAAATTTGCTAACGTTTTCTTGAGGGTTTTTACATTTCTGCTCATGAGGGTTATTGGTCTGTGGTTTTCATATTGTGTACTGACTTTGGTTTTGGTATTAGGGCAATGCCGACCTCATAAAATGAGCCAAGAAGTATTCCTTCTTCTTGTATGTTTTGAAAGAAACTGTTCAGAATTGAAGTTACGTCTTCTTCACATGCGTTGATAGAATTCACCAGTGAAATCATTTAGGCCTAGAGATTTCACTTTCAGAAGATTGCTTAATTAGTTTAAATATGAATTCAGTATCTTTATTAGTTACTGGGCCATTCAGGCTGTTTCATCTTGGGAGAACTGTGGTGATTGCAATTTCCAAAGGAACTGGTCCATCTCATCTAAGTTTTTGAACTTAACATACAGCATGAGAACCACATGGGGAAAATGACAAACTCAAGCCCTCGGTATCCATGGGGGACAAACAGCTGTCCCACAGTGTCCGTGGGGGACTGGTTCCAGGATCCCTCAGAAACCAAAATCCTCAGATGCCCAAGTCCCCCATATAAAATGGTATTTTTTGTATATAACCTAAGCACGTTCTCCCCTATGCTTTAAATCATCTCTAGATAACTTAAAATGCCTAATACAATGTCAATGCTATGTAAATAGTTGTCATACTGTGTTGGCTTTTTATTTGCATTAAATTTTGTCATGTCGTTAATTGGTTTCCCCGAGTATTTTCAATGCACAGTTGGTCGAATCCGCAGTCGTGGAACCACAGAAATGTAGGGCTGCCTGTACTCAAAATTCTGCTTCTTCCCCAGTGTACCTGCAACTGTCCATTTTTCAGAGGCCTAAAGTAGCTTCTTGCTGTATCCTGCCCAGGATTTATAGCTGCACTCAGCGGGATTAGCCAGGATTGAAGCTAGAACATTGGTATGTATAATTTTAAAATAACAAAATTAGAGTCCTACTATATATAATCTTTGTGCTTCTTGTAAAACCAGCAACAACATGTCATCAACTTTTTCCTAAGATTGTTAAAATCTTTCTAAAACATAACTTCTAATGATCATATGGATAGCGATAATTATTTCTCTTATTTCCAATTTTCTTCCATTGTAAATGGTGTTGCCATGAAAATTTTTAACATAAATTTCTGTACAAATCTATTAGTATACTTTCTTAGGACAATTCACTTAAAAATTTCTGGTGCTTGGTCTTTGGGTTCTGCCGCTGTGAGGACGCTTTCCCGGGGCAAAGCGGCCTGAGGGATTCGAGGTGCTGGCAGAGCACGCAGCTCCTGTGAGGGGAAAGCTCAGAAACGCTCTGCACAGGAAGAACTCAAGAAAAGAAGGCGGCTGTCGTTTTCTGTCTCAGTGCAGGCAAAAGTGCGGTGCTGCAGAAGGTGAGGGACCCTGGCTAGAGCTGCAGGTGCAGCCGCAGCCCCTCAGGACGACCCCTCAGGAGGACTCACTGCACCTCGTGGGATGCCAGCCATGAGACAGAGGAGTCCAGAAAGGAAGGGTCGATGTTTTCTTTCCCATGGGCATTGGCACTGGCAATTCTGAAAAGAACGGCCTACAAGAACTCCCAGGACCCAGCGAAATTTCATGGCAAAAAACACACACGTCACGTGAACGGGCCAGGAGACCTGAATCGGCTCCTTCTGTGGAAATGCTGGGTGGACACTCAACTGGGCCTTCACGGGGCGCCTGGGGGTCACCACTCGTGCCACAACTGAGAGCTTCCGCTTGAACTAACCCTCTTGCCGTATGAATGAAGCAAATATGTTTAGGGCAGGGTCTTGTCATCTTTTAGAGTACACTAAATAATTCTGTAAACACGCGCAAACTGTCCTAAATAAATCTAAAGTCCACGGTTTTACTGGCATGAAATTAAATTCTTATTGGCCAAATGCCTGTTTTGATGGGTTTACTTACAAAGATTTTTGTTGAGCTCAGGATTTTTAAATATGCAGTCAGCAACACAGCAGTAGGCCTTGTTAGGAGAACTACCATCTTTGGTAACCTCAGCAATTACTTCGTTTCTTTTGTTTAGAGAATTGGTCATAATCTGGTGATGATTTTGGCCTAAATTCTTTATTCTTCCTTGAACTGAACGGAGCAGAGACATCCCAGATGCCGGGCAGTGCATCGCTCAACCTCTAGGCTAACGGCACTGGTGACGGGCCGGCAAATAACCAGAGAACGGTCCCTCACCCACACATGGGACTCAGAGCGCACAGCGGGGAAGGCCGCGAGTGCCTGGCACGGTCGCCCAACTGCGGCCCTCACAGCATCCCTGGCCAGGCCTGCTGGCGTGAAAGACGCAGCCTCCTGTGCTAAGCACGGATCTGTAAGGCTCCCAAGGAGAACACAGCAAATCACCCAGGAGAAAGTTACATGAACTCGGATTTAAATTTCTCATGAAAGATTTTTTAATCTGTTAAAAATTTAAGACACTGGGCTAATGTCCATATGAGAAATGGATACCTCACCTTAAGAAAAATATCAAACTTAATCATGATTTTAGAAGATTCCTGAGCTGGCCCAGCTGTGCCTGTATTCAGAAGGCCGTGGCTCTGACCCACAGCACCACTCCTACCCCAATCCTAACCCTAACCCCAACCCTCACCCTAACCCTTACCCACCCCAACCCCCGACCCCAACGCTTACCAGCAGGCAGGTCCCCATCCACTCGGACACCAGCACGTCCACCTTCTCGGGCAGCACCACATCCTCCACCTTCTGCTGGAACACGGTGATGGTGTCGGCAAAGCCGTTCTGCAGGACCAGCTGCCCCGTGTGCTGGGCCATCTCGCTGGCCTCCACCGCATACACCTACAGTGGCAGAAGCGCCATCAGTACACACCCGAGCCACCGCAACAGCCCCTGTCATCTCCTCTCGAGTCACAACCAGCACCAAAAAACAGTCAACCACACCGAAGGAAGCAGCACTCCCACGGCGGCGGACAGTGGAGGCCAGGCTACACCTGCCGCCAGCCGCGCACAGCTCTGCATCCCAATGGTGCCGAGAAAGGAGCTTCTCTGACCCTGCCTGCTTCCCGCGCCCCCTCACAACACGCAAACACGGGGCTGCAGGTGGACAGAGCCTCCTGTGGCCCGATTTCCACATGGAGCAAACACAATCCACAGCCACATCGTGGGCTCTTGGCACCTGCTGGAACCGCCAGGTCTACTGGTGCATCTGCTGCCTGGGAGACAATTTCAAGTCGAGGTTCTCAGAGAAGGTGCCCGAGTCCTGCATCCTGGGCCGTGGTCACTGTGCTGCGACCTCATATGGCGTCAGGAGCCCCTTGAGGCTGAACCTCAGCGCAGCGCAGATGGGCAGGGGGCAGGGAGGAAGGGAGGCCACCCTCACGCACAGCCCAGCAGATGTGAGGCCGCACCTGTGTCTATGTGTAACCGAAACAAACATCTCACAGATACATCCCACCCCATGTGACTCACTCAGATTCTTCCCATTCCACCCTGTTCCCCTCGGTGCTGCCTGTGGCTTGTCAAATGGCATCACAGCCCCAAAGGGGCTCGGCCTGCAGTCTCAGAGGATGCCCAGCTCAGCGACACGGAGCCCCGCACATGAGGACGCTCACTGAGACCCCATGAACAGGCGACTCACCGGCGAGTCCCCAGCAGTGCTTGGGGCCACATCGGGCCCATCGCCCCCCTCACAGACGCGGCCCGGCGCGCTCACCCACTCACCGCTCTGGGCCGGGCGTGGTGCGCACAGAAGAGGCTGATGATCCCAGTTCCGCAGCCGACATCCAGGATGACTTTGTCCTTCAGGGACTCTCTGTTCTGCAGGATGACGCTGTGGTATTTAGTGGTTCGTGGCTGGTCTGCCAGCATTTCCAAGTGGAGTTTCTAGAGGAAACACAGGTTGGGAATCACTGCCTGTGTCCTGGAGCTGCGCCCAGTGCTGGCTAGAGACGCAAGGTCAGGGCCGCAGTGGATGCCCAACCCGCATCTAAAAGTACGAGCAACAGACAAGAGCAAAACATGGTCTTTCGGTTTAAAAAATCAAGACATCAAAATATCCCAACAGATAAAAATGAAAGTAGACAGTGAAGGAATGAAATAGAAGTCTCTGGAATTCCTCCAGTTCAGCTCGGCACTGGCTGCAGATTCTCCCTGTACCTCCCCGAGAGCCAGATGAGCAGTGAAGCTGGGGTGGACCCATCGGGACTGGGGTATCACTCCCCCGGCCTACCCGCCCACCCGAGGCAGGAGTGGCCGCCGTGTGCTGACCAGACACCGTGGGCCAGGTGTCCAACAGAGCAAACAGCAGACGCGCCATGGCGATACCGGGAGACGTGAGCTGGACCCCCAGGGTTGTCTTCACACACAAGCCGGAGTGGCAGCCCGGGGCCAACCCTCAGCGACAAGTCTGAGTAAAATACCTGAAACTCTGGGATGCCAACCTGAGGGTTGGCCTGCACAGGAGACAGAGGATGCCGGCAAGGCAGTGGCCGTGGCCAGAGCCCCTGGCTGCGCCTGTCCCACACTGCAGGCTGCAGCAAGCCCGACAGCGCCTCCTGCAGGCAGACAAACCACAGGCGGGCGCAGAGCCCAGGAGCCCCCCACAAGTGTTCTGCAGGGGCCAGGAGCCCATGGAGGCGCCTCACAAAGACACCATGGAATGAAGAACAAAGGGAGGCGAGAGGAGTGGACAAAAGGGGAGGCCCAACCACCCAGCTTGCAGCACAAGGACGCAAGGCAGCCCCTGCTAATGCTGACTGAAAGAAAGCTGGGGTGGCTACGTGAGGCTCAGGGCAGAGCACTCCCAGGGCCAAGAGGCTCGTGACACAGGAATCGACCCATTGAAAGGACGTAACAATTCTAACTATTTTTGTACCTAATAACAGAGCTTCAAAATACACGGAGCAAAATCCAATAGACAGGCAAGAAGAAATAGACAGATGGACAATTTCGGTCACAGAATTCAACATCTTCCTCTCAGCAACTGATAGGAGTAGCCAGAAAATCAGCACGGCCAGGGAAGGCCGCAGCCCCCAGCCACCGAGTGGCCCCACCCACTCCTGCAGGGCAGTCTCCCAACCCTACAGCGGTAATGATGAGTGGAAAATATCTAGGAATGAATTTCTAGGTATTAGAAACTATCTAGATGCTGGGAGCGCTGGGTATTTGTGGAGGTGAGTTAAAGAAGAATTTTACCTATTCTTTATAAAAAATAATTCCACATTGATTAAAATACCCCACTGTTTAAAACAGGATCTTAACAGTTCTAAAGGAAAGTATAGATATTTGTAATCTTGGCGTGAGGAGGGCTTTCAAAGCAGGACACAAAACCCAGAAGCCACAAAGAAAAGAAAAACATACCAGACTGTGCAAAGATAAAAAGTTCTATGTAGGAAAGAGAGTGACGAGTAGTGAGTGCAGCTCACGTCACAAATTCAGGCCAAACCACTCCAACTAAACTGACTCAACATACGAATCAACAGAAGTAAGAAAAATGGGCAAATCATATGAACGTTTACGCAAAAGTAAATACAAAAGACCAACAAACACATAAAAGACAATCTCACTTAAAAAATGGAAATCAAAATCAAGACATAGCACGTTTCACCTTTAAGACCAGAAATCTGTTCCCACTGATGGTCCATGGTAGAGAACGGTGAGTTCGTACACCACGGGCCAGCGTGGGCCATGGGCCGAATGGTCCCAAGGTTCGTGAGCTGAAACTTAACAGCCGATGTGATGGCACTGAGAGGTGGGGTCCTGCCCCCTCTCGAGAGGCCTGTGGGGAGCCTCTGTCCTTGCCTCCCCCGCCCCCAGCGCTGGCGCCTTCCCAGCCTCCAGAATGAAAGAAATGAATCTCTGTTCTTTATAATTTACCCAGTCTGAGGTATTTTGTTATAGAAGCACAAACCAAGACAGTGCATGATTAGCAAATCTTTCTGGAAGGCAAATTGTCAAGATCCACTAAAGAAAGAAAGAAAAAAATATATATATGTGTATATATATCTACTAGGAAATACGCACACACGTATATAGATACGTATATACATTTATATCCTAGGAATTTACCCTATGGAAATTCTAACAGAAGGTTAACAAGATTAGGTAGGATTCCATTACAAGGTTACTTGTCATGATAAAAACCTGTTAAATAACCACTGTCCACCAACACGATCCTTCCAAAACAACACAAGGCTCTGCAGCTGTTACAAAGAACGACCAGTGCCAATATGGTCAAGATAACACAACTGTGAAAGGGCAAGGTAAAGACCTGTGCGTGTGCAATGATTCCTCTTCCATAAATTTTTAAAAATAAAAGAGGTGTTGCTTGGACATGGCACAGGCACACGGGAACCTCAGTGGGCTGTGGCTATCTCTGGGCCAGGGTTGCAGAGCGGGAAAGTGGACTTCGGCTTTTCATTACGTATCTTTCCTTAACAATTGAAAGCTCTAACCACATATATACATTAGTGATTTTTAATTTAACATTTTTAACTGGGAAATAAGGTGTGCCTAGAAAAAGTGTATTAAAAAGTACCTGTATAGTTTATCAAATATAGTTATATAGCAAACACCTGTGTAACACACACCCGAACACAGCTAGCATCCCAGACTCCCCACCCAAGTAAGGCTGTTCCAGAGCTTCTGTCCAACAGGTAACCTCCCTATAACAGGTAACCTCCTTCCAACAGGTAAGCTCCTTCCAACAGGGAACTTCCCTCCAACAGGTAACCTCCTTCCAACAGGTAACCTCTTTCCAACAGATAACCTCCTTCCAACAGGTAACCTCCCTCCAACAGGTAACTTCTCTCCACCAGGTAACCCCCCAACAGGTAACCTCCATCCAGACTCTTGGGGCACCAGGTTCCTGCCCTCAGACCACTCATGCACATTCATAAACAACACCTTTCAACACTGCCCCTTAACTTTATAAAATTGAGTCAAATATTATATATTATTCCTTCTTTCACTCCACATTATTTTTGCAGCATTCACCGGGCAAGTAACTACTTTCATCTTAACATGTAAACAGGGCCTGTTGCCTGGGCCACCAGATTATGGCCTTTCTGCATAGCAGGGGAAACTAATAAACAATAAACTGGCTGTTTAGAAGTGTTATTGATCATTGACATATTTTTTTCTATTTAATTTTTACAGTACAATTTATTACTTGTTTTTTGGAATACCCAGCCATAAAACACAAATGTAACCATACTTTTCTAAAAGATGCATCATAATCTGTTTTCTTTCAGTGAATGAAAAACAGTTTGACAAGAAAGCTGCATAAGAACATGAACAAACTTATTGTAAAAACATGTTTCTTTGTATATTGGTAGCTATGGGATAAATTGGAATATTTGGCTCTAAAACACAAATGCAAGCATACTATCCAAAGAAAAAGTACTCCTTGTTTTAAATACTGAGAAGCATGTAATCCCATTGCTCAAATACCTGTAGACCAGGGGTCAGCAAACCACAGATCATGGGCCACGTCTAGCCACTACCTGTTCTTATATGGCCTCCAAACTAAGAATGTCTTTTAGATTTTTAAGCAATGTTTAAAAATCAAAAGAAGATGATTTTATTACACATGAAAACTGAATGGAATCTAAATTCCAGTATCCATAAATAAGTTTCACTGGCGCACAACCACGCCCACTGCACTGGCACACAGCCACGCCCGCTGCTTCACGCACCTGCCGCAGAGCTGCGCACCTGGCCTAACCGAGGACAACAAGCCTAGAGCTTATTTTTGAAAAGTCAGAGCCTGAAGGTAGAGAGAAGAACCCGCCCGCTGGCCCAAGGCCGTACCAGAGTCCCATAGCTGCCAAAGTACTCTTCATCCTGCCACGTGTCCTCAGGGTCGTACTCCTCCAGTGGCCTCCCGACATGGTTTGCCGGAATGTACCCGCAGCAGCCCGCGCGCTCACCCCACCACCAATCTGCAGTGGTCTGTCGCAGGATAAGAATTTTTTCTCCTCTCAAAAAACTGAGCTGCAAAAAAAAAAAAAAGTAAGTTAAAATTCAACAGAAAAATCAGCATTTGGTATTTCACGTATGGCTCGGTGACAAATCCCCCATCGGTGGTGACCAAATCCCAGCAATTTCAAAAAGGAGTCAGTGGGTAATTACAGCATCTGGCAGCTTATGAAAGTGACACCAAGATTTAGGGATTTCTGTGGAATATCCACCTGAAGCAAGGGCACAGCTTAAAACAGTATTTCCTGAAAGAAAGAGTAAACACTCCCAATGGCTCAGGACAGAATTTCTCAACAGCCTCTTTGCAGTTAAAGCTCAACTCTGCCACAGCCTGTTTAGTTACTGGAGGCTAACCCTAAGAAATTCCTGTTGCAAAGTGACAACAGCCACATTCAAGCAGATATTTTTGATAGCCTTACTTTTCATTAACTGAGTACTTTCTAAATCAAGGTCTCCAAGCAGAACCCAGGACAGGTGCTTCCTGCCCAGGTGTGGTGCCCATGCCTCCTAGGTGTCTTCACACCACGCTGGGGTCCCGCATGTGAGGCTGGGACATCGTCATGCACAGGGCTGGGGTAGCTCTGAACATCGGAACGCTTAACTTTGGTATGACTTATGCAAAATTCATGTCTAATTCAGCCTTGAGCATGCTGAAACCTGTAAGTCGGGCCTGCTGCACACACTACCTGGGTCTCGTCGGTGGCGGCATAGTCCGCGATGGCCACGAACTCCTCCGGCTGCACTGGCCCCTGCAGAAGCTCCTCCTGGCCGAATTCAACAGGAGCTTCTTCCTGCTTCAAGCCAAGCAAAGCACAAGGAAAGGACTGTGGAGCTTTTTTTTTTTGGCTAGGTTGTTAGGATGGTCTCAAATATCAAATGAAGGTTCATGTGATCAAGTATGTCCTGTGCAAAGGATCTGGGTCATCTTCACTGGCATAATCAAGGGCTTTGCTTTACATCTCTAAAAGAAATGGTTTGCATTCTAAAGAGAATGTCAAAGGAAGAAGCCAGAAAGAGGCACCACTGGCATCTATTTGGTAAGAACCCTTGACCTTCACCAGCAAGGCCACCTCACAGTGATAACCTTGCCTGCAGGAGGGCCCTGGGGGCCTTGTCAGTCCTGAAGACAGAGCTGGGGCCCACCGTCCCAGGCGGGCACAGCCAGAGGCCTGTGGAAGGCGCTGGTGCCGTGGCACAAACCTCCACTGCCCTGGGGTGGCCTCCTCTGGGACCTGCCAGGTGCTTAGAGCCCAGAAGAGCCCCTCCCCCCTCCACAGTCCATCAGATCAGACGTGCTGGGCTGGCAGAGCCTCCAACACACACTCCAGTTCAGTGGAGCAGCTCCGTCCCAATACATACATTTTACACGCATTTTCCTAAACATAAAAGTAGTTCATGTTTACTTTAGAAAATATGAGAAAACACAAAAGTCACAAAAATTAAAACCACCTATAACTTCACTGATCAGAGCTAATGTTAACACATGGGCATTTATCTTTTCAGACTTTTAAAAAGTGTACATATAACACATGCCACAGAGCATCTGTTGGATTCACACAACACTGCTTGTGCCTTGTTTCTCTTTGGAAATTCTGAACATTTCCCATTATGAAATACACTTCTAAACACCACACCTTTAATACCTGCACAGTATCCCAGTCTATGACTTCTCATAACTTATTTATCCACTCTCCTAGTTTGGACATTTAGACTGTTTTCGGTTTTTACTACTATAAATTGTCAAGATGAACTTTTTTACACAGGAATCATTCTGGGTGTCCCTGATAGGTTTTTAGGATAAACTCCAGAATGTGAAGCTGATGGGTCAGGACTATGCACAATTTATGACCCGATGCCCTCCAGAGAGGCTGCTCCTGAGACTGGTGAGAGTGACCTACCCACCGTCCTGCACCCTCATCACAGGAGACATCCATCTTGCCAATCTCTGCCAACCTGACAATAAAAACCTTCTGTTTCTTCCATTCACCTCTGATGACTAGTGTGGTCAAACACCTTTGGTATTTTGCTAATTGCAGTGGTGCCCTTTGCTCCTTCTCTTCCCTTAGCGTGACGTGCGGGGCACCGTCACCCTCTCAGCTCCAGTGGGCCCCGCCCACATCATCACCGCTCTCTGCCCTCCCCGGGCCCCAGCACCTGGCGTGCACCTTCCATACCCTCCCCACGCACTGTCACGGACACACACACATACACACATACACACATACACATACACGATGGGTTTTTCACCTAACATAGTATGTTTTTTGTAAAGGAGACAACAGACCCTTCTATTTTGCTTTTCTTACTCACACAATACCTTGGGGAGTTAGGACTCTCACTCACTATTTTCTGTGGCTACACACTATTCATGTAGGACTTCTGCTTGCTTCTTCAGCCACCCTCCACACATGGGCTTGCTGCCAGTGTCCACTTTTCTACCACCATGAACAAAGCTGCAACAAACACAGCCTGTGCACGACACCCAAATGCAATGACATTTCATTTCTATGGGACCACCAGGGTTGAAGGATAAGCGTATTATTTATTCAACCATGTCCTTTTCTTTCCATAAAGGGTGTAACACCCACACTTCACACATGAATACTTGGCAGCAACGAGTATTCATTACCACTATCCCCATAGGTGTAAAGTGGTATTTTGCGGTTACTCAGTACCCATTCCATGCCTATTACCTTATCACACATTTTCTGCCTGTTTGGATCTGCTCCTCTATAAACTGCCTCTTTATTTTGTTTTATTTTGCCCATTATTCTGTTTGGCAGATTTGAAGAACTATTTGAATAATATAGATCTTATCTGAGATCTTGAGTAAACATTTCTTGCAAATATGTTGTTTTCCCAGTTATTTTGTTTAGAATCAGTAAACTCAGAGTCAGGTGAATTGAAATTATCTGAACTGAAGCACAAAAAGGAAAAAGAATGGGAAAAAAGATAACAGAGCATGAGACACACAAGAGAACAGTGTAAGCACAGTCCCAAAAAACAGAGGAGAGAAGATGAGGCAGAGGAAATAACTGAAGAGATAATGGTGGAAATTTTTCCAAAATTAACAAAAAAAAATCAGCTCACAGATTCAAGAAGTTCAACTAACACCAAGTAGGATAAATACAAACAAAACTGCTGAAAACCAAAAAGAAAAAGAAATTAGAAACTCTTAAATGTAGCCAATGGGAAAAAGAATATATTCTGTTTGGTGGAACAACATTAAAACGCAGCTGACTCCTTATCAGAAACAATGGATGCAGGAAGACAACATAATGACATCTTTAAAGTGTTGAAAGAAAAAATAATGCAAATCTAAGATCCCTTATCAAGCTAAACTATTATTCAAAAATGTAGGCAAAACACATTTTTATTCAAACCAAGGTTGAATAAAACCAGACTCACAACACTAAATATTATGCAAAAGTAAGTCGTCTGGGTTGGAGGGAAATGACCCGATGTGGACACACAAAATGCAGGGCCAGAGAGACCTCAGACAAGGACGGACGTGGAGAAACACAAAAGACTGTTTCTTATACTTATAAAAAAGATGTTTGATAGCATAAAGTAGCAATAACAACAACAATTTATTACAGAGCTTATATGTAGAATTAAAAAATGTTACAACAATAGCACAAAATACAGAGCTGGTAAATATAACTAACTTGTAAGATTTTCACATTGTGAAGTGGTTAAAAAAAAGACTGGACTAGATTAAAGATGCTTATCACAATTTCTTTGGGAACCACTAAGATGATATAAAAAGGTACAGCTAACAAGTGAACAAAGGAGATAATGTGGAATTATAGAAAATACTTTACTAACACAAAAGAGGGCAGGAATGGAGAAATGTACAAAGAAGAAATGAAAATGTGACAAAAATAAAACAAACAGCAAGATGTTAGATGTAATAATTGAATATTAACAGACTAAATATACCAATTAAAGGGTAGAAATTATCTAACAGAGAAAAAAACAAGATCTAAGAGCTAGATCCAATTAGCTCTTTATAGGAGAAATGCTCTAAATATAAAGACACAAGGTAAGTTGAGGAAAAATACATATATAGACTCTCTCTCTCTCTCTCTCTCTCTCTCTCTCTCTCTCTCTCTCTCTCACACACACACACACACAAACACACTCCATGCAAGCACTAACCATAAGGAATCTCGTAGGGCTACATTAATATAAGGAAAAGAAGCATATTCAAGACAAGGAGTATTTAACAGGTAAAAAGACAGATTTTATAGA
Source organism: Mirza zaza (assembly GCA_008750895.1). NCBI lineage: Eukaryota > Metazoa > Chordata > Mammalia > Primates > Cheirogaleidae > Mirza > Mirza zaza. The sequence goes on from VSMD01059715.1 coordinate 28,867, forward strand.
AATATGATCAGTTAATCCAGAAAACAAAAACTATCCTAAATATATGGACCCAACAATAGGGACTGAAATATATAAAGCAAAAAGTGACAGAACCAAAAGAAAAATCAGACAAATCCACAATCATAGTAGAGATTTTTGAGTAGTTAATGGAACAAGTAGACAAAAAAATCAGAAAAGATATAGAGATTTGAACAATACTAATAACCCATTTGACCTTAATGACATTTATAAAACAGTACACCCAGCAGTTACAAAATTCAGTCTTTGCAAGTATTCATGGAACATTCACCAAAATAGCCCATCTGACTAGGTCATAAAGCATGCCTGAGCAAATTTCAATCGATTGAAATTACAGAGAATGCCATGTTCTCTAACCAATGTAATCAAAGCTAAATTAAATAACAAAGAGATGAGTAAAATTTCCAAAATGTTTGGAAATTAAGCAACATACTTTCAAATAGCCCAGGAAATTTCTAATTTCCCTTGTGACACATTTTAAAATATTTTAACTGAATAATGAAAATACAATGTATTCAAATGTGTGAGGTATCACTAGAGCAGTGATCAGAAGCAGCATAGCTTTAAAGACATACATTAAAGAAGAAAGGCTTAAAACCAATGATCTAAACTTCCATTTCAAGATGCTACAAAAAGAGAAAAACGCAAATAGAACAGAATGAAGGAAATAAAGATAAAAGCAGAAATCAATGAAATAGAAAACAGAAGAATAGAGAAAATCAACAAAGATGAAACTGGCTCTTTGAAAAGATAAAATTAATAAAACCCTAAAAAAACTGATCGAGGGGGAAAGAGACAAAACAGGGATCACGAGTATCAGGCATCTCCCCATAGTGAAGGGCAGGATTAACAGGAGGAGAACACCACCGTGACGCACAAGTAATCAGGAAAATGAAAATAACAGGACACCACTTCTAACCCATCAGACTGATCAAAATTAAAAAGTCTGATGCTCTCAAGTGTCAGCAGCCACTACTCTGGCTACCAGCAGACTTGTGAACTGGTATAGTCACCTGGGAAAACAAATGATCCTTATCTAGTGCCACTAAACTATGCAACCCCTGCCACCCTGCAATGCCAGCACTGGGTACACACCCTGGAGCACACAGGCCTGGAGAAGGACGGTCACCACAGCACTATTTGAAATAGTGAAAAACCAGAAACTTAAGTGTCCAACAAAAGGGAAATGAATAAAAGAGGGTGTGTGCCTACCACATAGTAGTGCGACTGCCTAGCTACACATCTATTAATGTGACACCTTCATAGAAGGAACATGCTACAGGAGTACCCTACAGTAGGACTGAACTAGCATTGTACATGTATCAGCAAGGACAAATCCCCCAAAGGTAACATTAAGTGAAAAAGGCAAGCTACAGACAGCGCAGAGAGCATGACAACACTTAATATTAATTCTGAAAACACACACAAATATCATATGTTGTTCAAGGTATAAAAAATGATGCAGTAGCACACATCAAATTCATAATTCATTGTAATGTTTGCCTCCGGAAAGACAGGAAGAGGAACAGGACTGATGTTGGGGAATAAACTTTATTATTCATGGTGTTGCTATTTTTTTTTCCGGAGATAGGTTCTCGCTGTGTTGCCCAGGCTAGAGTGCAATGGCTATTCACAAGAGCAATCACACTGCACCACAGCCTTGAACTCCTGGCCTCAAGTGATCCTCCTGCCTCAGTCTTCCAAGTAGCTGAGATGATGGGGGCATACCAATGTACCCAGCAGTGTTGTTATTTTATAGATCTATCCTGAAGCAAATGTGATAAATGTTAACAAGTTTTCAACTCTACATTAACATGTACTTGATGTTTGCAATATTATTTTGTAAATGTCCTAATATTTTTAAATTTCTCAAAAATAAGATATCCATGGAATTAAAACATTTTATAATTAATTAGAAGAAAAAGATTAATAGATGAGCCAACTTTAGATAAATTCTTCCATCAAAGAGTGGCAAAAGACATGAACAAATTTTATTCAAAAGAAGACAGACCAACAAACATGAAAATATGCTTAACATCACTAATCATCAGAGAAATGCAAATTAAAATCACAATGAGATATCACCTTACTCCTGTCAGAACGGCCATTATTAAAAAGTCAAAGAACAATGTTGGCACCAATGCGGTGAAAAGGGTTATACTTATACCCTGCTAGCAGGAATGTAAACTAGTACAACTTCTATGGAAAACAGTACGGAGAGTCCTCAAAGAACTAAGAGTAAACCTACCATTCAATCCAGCAATCCCACTACTGGGTATTTACCCAAAGGAAAAGAAGTCATTTTATGACTTGTTAAAGACACTTACACGCGAATGTTTATCACGGCATAATAACAATTGCAAAGATGTGAAATCAACCTAAGTGCCCATCAACTGATGAGTGGATAAAGAAAATATATATGCCATGGAGTGCAACTCAGCTATAAAAAAGAATGAGATAATGTCTTTTGCAGCAACTTGGGTGGAACTAGAAACCATTATCTTAAGTGAAGTATCTCAGGAATGGAGAAACAAATACCACATGTTCTCATTTATAAGTGGGAGCTAAACAGAGATATATATGGTCATAAAGTGGTATAATGGACATCCAGGCTGGGCACAGTGGCTCATGCCTGTAATCCTAGCACACTGGGAGGCCGAGGCAGGCAGATCACTCAAGCTCAGGAGTTCAAAACCAGCCTGAGCAAGAGCGAGACCCCATCTCTACTAAAAATAGAAAGAAATTAATTGGACAACTAAAATATATATATATATAAATTAGTGGGGCATGGTGGAGCATGCCTGTAGTCCCAGCTGAGTTTTGATGTTGCCAAGCTACTCAGGAGCCTGAGGCAGGAGGATTGCTTGAACTCAGGAGTCTGGGGTTGCTGTGAGCTAGGCTGACGCCTTAGCACTCTAGCCTGGGCAACAGAGTGAGACTCTGTCTCAAAAAAACAAAACAAAACAAAACAAAGTGGTATAATGGACATTGGAACTAAGAAGGGGGGAGGGGGAGGGGGGATGAGGGATAAAAGTCTACCTATCAGGTACAGTGCACACTATTCTGGTAATAGGGACACTAAAGCCCTAACTTCAGCATTATACAGTCATCCATGTAACAAGAACACTTGTACCCCTAAATCTACTGAAATATAAAATAAATTCCTATATATAAAAAACCAAATTAAAGTAGACCATCAGAATGAAAGGAAAAGTAAGTGTTAAAATTGACATCACAGACATGAAAATGTTTGATTTTTAAAAACATTATTTATTAAAGTATTCATTTGGTTAATTTTACATAATCAACATTCCTTAAAATTTAAGGTGATTTTTTTTTTCTAACTAACTTGAATGAACTAGATGAGTATCTCGGGCAGAAAATCAGTATAAATCCATAAATCTTTGCTCATGTGTCCAGCTTGCCTTCAACATATTGCTGGTATTATGCCTGAAGTTTGTTAAAAAATGAAAACAATATATTTGTTTCACCGGCTCAGGGACCAAAAATGGGTGACTATGATGTTTTGGGCCATCCTAAGTATTTCCTTAGAAGTATTTACAGTGCCTAATTCAGGATGTCGTCTTACAAACATTCTGTCTCCTCTGCCTGCCCATTCTTTAAATTTAAGCTTCCCACTGGTGGTGGCCACCTTCAGCGGCACAAGCAAGCTCCACTGCATCCGTAAGCTGATGCTCAGCTCTCTGTCATGTTCAGTTCATTAAACACAGGTTCTTACACACCAGAACCGAAATTACCTGGAATTCACTTCTGGGACAGTCACCTGAGGTTGCCATAGTTCTCTTAGGCTCTGCCTCATAACTGCTGCTTGAATTACTTCATTTTCTCCTCCATTTCTACTTTAAAAGAGAGAGACAAACACAAATGTGTGTTACATTGCTTAATAATTAAATTCACTTAAGTTCTAAGGTCCACGATAAAGGTACTTTACCAAATGGAAGTAAAATGTGTTATGTGTGAAGAATGACCTAGAAATAAAAATTATAATCACAATTCTTTACAGAGGCAATTAAAAGCATTTAAAAAGTATAAACTTCAGGCCGGGCACGGTGGCTCAAGCCTGTAATCCTAGCTCTCTGGGAGGCCGAGGTGGGCGGATCATTTGAGCTCAGGAGTTCAAGACCAGCCTGAGCGAGACCCCATCTCTACTATAAATAGAAAGAAATTAATTGGCCAACTAATATATATAGAAAAAATTAGCCGGGGATGGTGGCACATGCCTGTAGTCACAGCTACTTGGGAGGCTGAGGCAGCAGGATTGCTTGAGCCCAGGAGTCTGAGGTTGCTGTGAGCTAGGCTGACGCCACGGCACTCACTCTAGCCTGGGCAATAAAGTGAGACTCTGTCTCAAAAAAAAAAAAAAAAAGTATAAACTTCAAACAGTGTGTTTCCCAACAGTCTGCAAGGTGTTAATCTCACTCATTTGCCGAAGCCTGTTAGTTTCTGTCAGATCACGAGGCTGATTTAAAACAATAAAGGGATGTCCAGCTCTTTCCTCGGAACTCACAGCTTTAACTCCAGTTAAAATTCCCTGCTAGGACTTGAGCGCTCTGCCACCGGAAACCCAGGTGTGCACCTGCAGTCTTTTACCTTCCCAGCACGAGGTGCTCCACCACGGGAAACCCAGGTGTGCACCTGCAGTCTTTTACCTTCCCAGCACGAGGTGCTCCACCGCTCGGGATGGACTCGCCTTCCCAACAGCACACAGCAATTCCTCGTTTAAAACGTGTACTTCTCTACTAACGCAAACCCTGACACTGTTTTCGTGATATTTACGACCATAAATATTAATTTCCGGACATTTTCGTTGCCAATCCTCGGTCCAGGGTGGGGCAGGGGCAGGGCGGATGCAGGACCCCGCCTCCCTGGAGGTGCAGGAGAGGCCCCTGCGGGCGGGAAGCCGAGGGGGGGTGCCAAGCACTCAGGGGAGGCCGGGCCGCGAGAAGTGGGCGTGGCGTGTGGGCGTAGCAAAGGGAGGCAAAGGGCGTGGCCCTAAAGAAAGGGGCGTGACGGGGCACATTGAGACGATAAGGCCACGGGCGTGGCCAGCAAGGGCGTGGCTGGGGAAGAAGGTTGGCGAAGCGGGGGGCGTGGCGTCTGGGAAGGGGGCGTGGCGCCGAGTAGGGAAGGGGCGTGGCGGGGCCCGCAGCTCGCAGTCAGCCGCAGAGCGCGGAGCAGACAGGCCAGGAGGGTGCTCTGTGGTCCCGAAAAGGGGCGGAGGCCTCGGCCCTCCAGCGAGGCACAGGCAGATCAAGGACCCCTCGCCTGGCGTGTCCTGCGTCACGTGCGGTCCAGCCATCCGAGCTGCCCATCAAGAAACCTACCTCAGCCACGTTTCTCCGCTGGGTTCTTGGTCCACACCGCTGGCGCAGAGGGGCGGACGGTCCCTTCCAGGAGCCTGAGCCACCGCCCTCAACCCGCGCAGGCGCAGTGCGCGCAGGCCGTCTGAGGAGAAGGCCCCGCCCAGGCCCAGCGCACCGCACAGGCGCCGTCCTTACGCGCCCCGCCGTCCGGAGAAGCGGAGCCACCACCGTCGATCCGCGCAGGCGCGGTGCACACAGGCCCTACACGGAGAAGGCTCCGCCCAGGGCCCCGCGCAGGCGCACTTCTCGGCCTGCGCTTCCGGCTATCGCACGCGCCAGGGCAAAGCGCCCCCTTGTGTGGAGGCTGAGTTTCGACGTTGCCGGCCCGGCACCCGGGGGATCAGCGGGGATCCGATCCAAAGAGGGGGCGCAGGGGTGGGGGTCGGGGTCAGACGCGGAGACTGGCCGCGGGGGTCGGGGTCTGATCCAGATGGGGGGCGCGGGGATGGGGGCCCGAGGCGGAGAGGGCCGGGGGGCGCCGGAGGGCTGGGGGGTGGGGATCGAGGCAGAGAAGGGGGTGCGTGGGGGTAGGGAGCGGGGATCCGACACGGAGAGAGGGTATGGGGGCAGGGGCGGGAGTGCAGCCGGGCCTGTCCTGGGGAGCGGGACCCACGAAGAGTGACAAAGTGGCAGAGGGTTCTGGCAGAGGACGTGCACCTTCTCAGGGATTTTTGGTAATAATTCACTTACTCTTCCCATCTACGCTGTGAAGTGTGAACCGTTTTTTATTCTTTCCTGGACAAATGGAAGCAGAATGAGTAATTCTTGTTCTGCCAAGAAGGTTGGGGTTAAAAGGGCAATGGGATGACATCAACGCCCATCAGGAAGTGGCCAGTCCAGGCAGGCCTGCAACAGGGACCGACTTGTGAAGATGTCAGAGAACTGTGTAGCAGCAAGGACAAGATGAACTTATGAACTGAAATAAAATCATAAGGCTTCCCGCACCAGCTGCCTGAATGGATCCCCTCTTGGCCAAAGGGGTACCCTAAAGCTGAGTCACTGGCCATGAGGAGGGAGGTCAGACCTGAATGGTCATGCCAGTCCCTCCTTGGAGACATCCTTTGTAACTCACTGACAGGCCTCAGGCTGTGCAAGACAAACCTGCAATTTACACAACAAATCACTGAGTTCAGGTATATGTGGCTTGTCACTGATTAACAGACTTCCTTAACTTAAAAACATTCCAAGCCTTTAGACAAAGCTTCATGTCTTTAATCAATTACAAATCAAAGAGTCTTTAAACCCACCTATAACCTGTAAGTCTTGGCTTTGAGATGTCCTGTCTTTTGGGGCCAAACCAATTTATTCCTCTCATGTATTGACTTACTACTTCATGAGTAATTGCTGCCTCCCTGAGATGTATAAAACCAAACTGTAACCCAGCCACAGTGAGACCACTTGCTCAAAACTTCTTGGGCGTGGCTCTGGGCTATAGTCCTCAAATTCGGCTCAGAATAAACCTCTCTACATTATTTTACAGAG
>VSMD01059720.1:0-19183 GCA_008750895.1 Mirza zaza
CCTGTCGTGTGGATAATGCTCATTGACGTACAAAGAAGAAGATGAAATCGTGGTCGCCAAGGAAGCAGCTTCAAACAGTGACGGGGTGCTGGGCACCAGGTCTGGCCTGTGTCGGGATCCCAGGGCTGCGGAATGGAAGCAACACATACCCTCACAAATCTCAGTAATAAATGCAGCTTTGGTAGCTATCATCATTTAAATGAGTCAAAGGCATTCATTTTACATATCATGCTGCAAATTAAATTATGAATTAATTGCACTCCTCTGAACTACAGCAGAAATGTAAAATAGCTCCTTGCAAACAGGTTAAAGAGAAAGGAAATTGCATTAATTTACAAAATGGTTTGTGGAAATGGCATTATGAATGTTCTTTTAAAAACCTAATAAAGTGATTTACAATTTCAAAAGATGGCATAAAAAACTCCTAGGAAGTTAAGGAGATAATTCTACAGAGATTAAAAGGATGACTGGCAAGTGGATAAACAAAGAATGAACCTGCTTTGCCCTGCCTGAGATATGCACATAGCTATGATTCTCAGTTTAGATCTAAGAATTCAGACTTTTCAAGAGCCAGGAAACAAATACTTCAACAGACTAATAGCCAGCTATTCCTTAACCCTATTTGAGCCCATAAATTTTTTTTTTTGGAGACACAGTCTTGCTCTGTTGCCTGGGCTAGAGTGCAGTGGCGTCATCATAGCTCATTGCAACCTCAAACTCCCAGGCTTAAGGGATCCTCCTGCTTTAGCCTCCTAAGTGCTGGGACTATAGGCACGCACCACTATGCCAGGCTAATGTTTTCTATTTTTTGGTAGGGACAGGGTCTCACTCTTGCTCAGATTAGTCTTGAACTCTTGACCTCAAGAGATTCTCCTTCCTGAGCCTCCCAGAGTGCTACATATTTTTGAACATTATCCAGGGCTCTTCTTGACATATTTTAACAGCAAGGCTGCCTATAAAAAAATGAGAAAACTCTTCTTTAAAATTTAGGGGCACAAGAAAATACTTTTGCAAGAGCCCATCTCTGTCAGGAAAGAAGAATGTTCAAGACTGAACAGTGACCATGTCCATCTCTCTCAAGCCTGTATGGATTCTTTTTCATCTTTCCCCCAAATTGAACTAAAACAGATGATAACAGATACAATATAAACCTAAGGTGTTTCTGGTATTCCTTTATGGACACGACAATTCAAAATGAGGTATTTTCTAAGTGTAAATAGAATATGACCTACAGACATTATTATGTGAGTATGAAGTTTTAGATTTTTTTTTTTTTTGGATTTGAAGGGTATACATCGTGGGGTGGGGAGAGGCATGGAGGGAAACTGAGGCAAGCACAGGAAGGGTTGGACTCTGGTCTGGGAAATTGAACAACACATTGGGATGATGGAGCTCTGTCTCTCATATAAGTGAAAAGAAAGAACTGCAGTGATGGATATCATATAAAATCATGAATAACCAAAGTGCTCAACCTTCAAAAACGAGAAAGGCTTCAATTTAATATGACACTTGGCTTGTAATCTTCAATATACTCTCAACTTCTCATCAATTGCAGAGAAAATATGAAAACTCTCCAAAACATTGAAAACTGGGTCTGAAAAATAATCTGACATCAGGTTCCAATAAATTGCCACTAATTATAAGGCAGATGGAGCTGGACTTTGAACCCCTAATGAAGACATAGGTTTGGGGCATACCAGTTTTATTTCATGAACCACACACAACCTGAGTGGTGTAACATAGAAAAATGTCATCTGTCTTGTCAGTTAGTTCCAGTTCACACATCATCTAGACATTGGGTAACTGATTTCTCAACCCCTGAGGAGCAGCTCTTTGAAGAAATGTCTCCTCGTGCTTCTATATCCTTCAGTGTTTTTCTAAAACCAGGGGAGTAGGCACAATTCTAGGATCACCCTCAATGACTAGCACCCTTGTATAATCTCCCTTTGATTGTGGTGGAATCTGTGAATAGGATGAACTATTACTCCTGTGATTATTTTTTATGTGACCTGGCAAAAGACATTTTGCAGATGTAAACTAAGGATACTTTGAGTTGCCTAACTCTGAGTTAGTCAAAGGGGAGGTCACCTAGGGGAGGCTGACCTAATCACATGACCCTTTAAAACTGGGACTAGAGGACAGAGGAAGTCAGAGATTCGAGCATTGGGGGACTGCCTTGCAAGAAATTCTCTGGAGATGGAGTGGTGACATGGTGAGGAATGTGGATGGTCTCTAGGCTGATCATGGCCCTTGGCTGTCAGACACCAAAGAAGTGGGGACCTCGGCCCAACCACAGCAGAGAGCTGAATTCTGCCAACAACATGAATGAGCTTGGAAGAGGATTCTCCTCCGGCATCTCCAGAGAAGAACTCAGCTTAGCCAATGCCTTGATTTCAGCTTTGAGACTCTGAGCAGAGAACCCAGGTGAGCTGTAACCAGTCTTTTGACTTACAGAGGTGTCAGCTACTAAAAGGGTATTATTTTAAGCTGTGAAGTTAGTGGGGTAATGTGTTACATGGCAGAAGAAGAAGGATATAACCTGAACATACTGAGAATGCCAGAAAACAAATGGCTAGGAACTAGAGAAAATTTGGTGCTAACGTGGTGCACTATGACAGGGAAGTCCCCAAGTACAGAGCATTATGATGAGGCTGGACATTGTACATGAAGAGAAGTTTATTGTGAAGATAAACTCATTTTATGACAGTGTGTTACATTTTCAAAGAATATGCTCCATAGGTTTTTCTTTGACCTTCAGAGGCCTTTTCAGGGATAATATCTCTAAATTTGAAATCACAGGTCCAATGGTTCATCTGAAAAAAATATATATAATATATGCACTGCTTCCCATGTTTCCAGACTTTCTGGATACTAGGTAGTGTATTTATTATACAGTACTTTTTTTTTTCTTCAGACTAACAACTGGATCCACTGCTTTAACTTCAGAGACCATATTGGGCATAGTATTTGAAAGCTTAACTAACACAGTTTAAAAATAAATTTACCCTATTTCTCAGGCTGCAGACACCTATAGTTTTATGTGTTCTATCGGAAAGCCAGGTAGTCTGGTAAGGGAAACACCGGTGCAGGTTAGCTTAGTGGGGGTGGGTGTTCACTGACTCTGAGTAAAAGTTGGTTTATGGGAAGACGAGAAAGAAAGAAATCCAACATATCATATATAAATAAGTGCTACAGAAGAAGGGATAGAAATAACAACCTATTCTGAAGACTCTAAGGGAAAGGAAACCCCTAGAAGAGGTATTATCTTCTACAGACAGTGGAGGACATTTTCAGGAAATACTGGGATTCTCAAAAGAATATACTGATAGAAAAATCTAAAATGTCATTTCCCTTTATTGGATTAGAAGAGAAAAAAACGAATGATCAATTTAGTAGATAGAGAAAAGTATTTGATAAAATTCAATACTCATTCTTGGTTTTAAAAAAACGTTTATCAAGCTAGGAATAAAAAAAAGAACTTCCTTGATTGGATTATGGGTATCAAATACAGCAAATTTCTTTTTCAACAATGAAACCTACAAAGCATTCCCTTTAAAATCAGGACAGGGCAAGGCTGCCTACAATCACTGCTTCTATTCATCATTGTACCAGAAGTCCTAGCCAACAAATAAAAAAGAAAGAAAAAAAAAGAGACGTGAGGTCTATGTAGTAGCAACAAACAGCCAGAAGACCCAATTCTTAAAAAAGGATACTATTAAAAGACAGAAAAAAATATATCTACATTAATATCTCTATATCTATCCAAGGAATAAATCTAACAAAAGATATGTATATATGCCACACAAGGAGAATATTATAAAATTTTATTTAAATTCATTACAGAAGACCTATATAAATGAAGAGACAACTTATTGTTTCATTGTGTGTGTGTATGTACATGCATAGAATAAGGTCTAGAAGTAAAAACAACAAAATGTTAATATTTGTCCTCATCAGGTTGTGGGGTTATAATTTTTTTTCTTTTTGAATATTTTAGCATTTTCTAATTTTTTTTTACCACAAGCCATAAAGTGTATTGTTTATGTGGTATTTAAAATTTATATGAACTATATCATACTATATACTCATATATTCCTTTAAAAATTTAAATCATGGGCTTCACTTCTGAGAGCAGGTATTTTCTAATTTTTCTACTGTGAATATACATTACTTGTGTAAATAAATTATAAGAACTTTTTCTTTTCTCTCTTTTAACGTTACGTATCTTTACCTTCTTCATCAAGGCTGCTAAAACTTTGTCCCTCCGTCAGCAAATCTCGCTTCTCGTCCTTCCATTCTGGGCTAATCGAGGACACGATCTCCTGTGAGGTCGCCTTTAAGGCGGCGATGGAATTACACCGTTTCTTAGAAGGTGAGGCCTTCAGAGCTAGACGGAAAGGAAAAAGGACCGACAAATAGAGATACTTATTGTAAAATCACATTAATATTTTATTTATAAAGGTAATATTCTATTTATTATTTATTAACATTTTAGTCATGATTTGAGTAGAAGGCAAGAGGCTTATTTTATATACACAGAAAGGGAGATGAAATTATCTATGGTTTTGGCCATATTATTTGTCTAAAATGACTTGACTGAAATCAGAATATCCTAGAATACATTAGAGTTGAAATTTCTCCCCAGATGTTGAAATAAAACTTTATTTGAGATGAAATTTAAATGTTTTATTGGTAAAGAATTATCTCCACCCCCCCCCCCCAACAATGTTTTTCTAGGGCTGGGAGGAAGCTGGGTGGGTTGGTAAACACAGATGGTGAAGTATGGAGAATTCTCATGACCCCAGTTTTATTGACTTGGGACTGGGAATTTTCTAAACATGCCAAGGTTTAATCTTACGCTCATGTTGCCCAATTTAGCCAAGTTACGTCTGGTTGCTTTTTTTCTTTCTGTGACTTTCCACTAAAATTTCCTACGCGTTGGGTCTTTTCCAGGTCATGATTATGTCACATGTACAATTCATTCCTGATCTTTGTCTAAACAGCATTCTACAACTTCAGAAGTGTGTTGGGAACCTGAACTAATGAAAATGTACTTCACCATCAATCATGCTTGCTGAAGCTTGTGGCTTTACAGAGGACATGTCCATGGAAGCTGCACTCTTTGCTGCAATAATTCTTCTTGGCTTAATATTGTTAGAGGATTTCCTTGGAGGCTGGGGGAGAAGGAAGCTGTGTTTATGCTTTCCCCTGAACTTGTGTTTGGCAGTGTCTCTCCTCCTTTGGAAGTGCGTTAAGGAGTAATCTGACAGCAAATGTATTAGAGTAATCGTGTTTAGCCTTGGGAATCTCAGAGCTTAGATTACACTGCTCATCTGGGGCCTTCCCAGAGGCAGCTTTGCAAGAACTTAATTGCACGAAGACTTTGGACACACAAACTAGGAGGGAAGCATGGAGGGCAATCTCTCCACTTAAAGGGGGGGAAGGTTTATCACTCCCTCAGGCAGTCTTACAATCATAATAATATCATCATCCTAATAAATAACGTTTGTAGAGGGCTTTAGAGTTTGGAAACTAACATGCCCATTGCATATCTCAAATTATCCACATGTCTAAGGGGGAGGAAGGCCCTTTTATAGGTCCAGAAACTGAGAACAGAAAAGTTGTGACTTGCTCAAGGTAACGGGGCTAGAAAGTGTGAACTCCAGGTGTCTTTCTTTTTTTCTTGAGTTTGCCTAATTGGTGGTTCATTTTCTAGCTCTTTCACAGTCTATTTTCTGGTTAAAGTGGAGGGTAAAAACGATAAAACTCAAGTTTGTTTTTCTTTAAAGGGAGGAGATTTTGAATGTTTAAAAACTGATAAAAATTGATTTTAATGATAACTAAGTGGACCAAATAAGTCACGTTTTCCTTAATTCTCCATTTTCTCAAACAGTGGTGACACTTGTTACACAGGTCTGAAGTCATTATCAACATACTGGCTTCTGCCTTAATATTCTATCTGCTAACTTTTATAAACCTTTTATACATTTTTGTAAACTCCTATCTTTCCATATTGCATTTTAAGACTTCTATGGCAGAGGATCTCAGATGTGGTCTGGGAACCACTAGTGTGATCTCAGACCGTCTCAAAAGATCTGTGATGTTAAAATTAGTTTTGTAACAATATTAAGACATTATTTGCCTTTTTCACTCTCATTCTGTCATGTGTTTAGAGTTTTCCAGACATTACATGACCTGTGATATCACCACAGATTAAATTCAGAGGCAGATGTGAGATTCCAATTTATTTTCTACTAAGCCAGACATTAGAGATTTGGAAAAACTATAAAATAATACCACTTTTCTCCACGAATTATTTGTTTTAAAAAATATAACTATTTTTTAATGTTAAAATGTCTATTTTTTGTTAAAATTGGCTTATGGTAACACATAATGGTTTTATAATAGTTACCTGGTAATAATTAATAAATATTTTAAAATTTTATCAATTCTAATTTCCACTGTGTGAAATATAGATATCTATAACCCACATAAATAAAAACTCTTTGGGGTCCTCAATAATTTTTAAGAGTGTAAAGTGGCCCTGGGACCAAAAGGTTTGAGAATTGGTTTTCTACATCATAGTTCTTAGGTTGATGTTATTTCTCTAAACTGAGAAACAGCTTTGATCAAAAGGATGTCGATAGCACCAAGGAAACATGATTGAGGTTAGAGCCATTTAATGAAGGGAAGACACTCAGGAGAGCTGTACTTGTGGCTTTTAACGCAGTGAGGGCCAACAGAAGTCTGGAAGTGGGCACAGAATACCTATATACCAGACATGGTTTCGCCAAAGACAAATCTAGGAATTTGTGTCACACAAAAGAAAGTAACCAGCAACCTAAACTGTCTTTCTAGATTTCACTGACAAATGAAATCCCTGGGACATTCAATTTCTGCAAAATCCAAGTCCTGATCTGCTGAGTGAAGCTCAGACCACCCCGAAATGCAATAGCCAAAAAACAAACAAAAAAAAATCTGAAAAATAGTTGAAGAACTCACATTTCCTGATTATAAAATTTATAATACAAAGCTGAAGTAATCAAGACAGTACGGTACTCATATAAGGGTAGCATATTGATCATTGGAATAGAATTGAGAGTCAAGAAGTAATCCTTACACTGTGTTCAACTGATTTTCAACAAGGGTACCAAAGTAATTCAACAGGAGCTTTTCAACAAATAGTGGTGAAATGTCTGGATATCCACATGCACAAGAATGAAGATGTACTCTACCTCACACCATATACAAAAAAATTAAATAAAAATGAATCATATAACTCAATATAAGAGCTATAACTATAAAACTCTTAAAATAAAACATGGGAGTAAATTTTCACGACCTTGGTTGGGCAATGGTTTCTCAGATCAAAACAAAAGCACTAGCAACAAAAGAAAAAAAATTGGACTACATCCAAATTATAAATTTTTGTGCTTCAAGGACACTATTAAAAAAGTAAAAAGACAACCCACAGAATGGAAGAAAATATTCATAAAGCATGTATCTGATAACAGACTTGTTTCCATAATATATAAAGAACTCTTACAACTCAATAATAAAAAGACAAATAACCCAACTAAAAATGGACAAAGGATTTGAATAAACATTCCTCCAAAGAAGATATAAATTGACAATAAGCACATATAAGATGTTCATCATTAATCATTACAAATGCAAATCAAAATTACAGTGAGATACCAATTTATACCCACTAGAACAGTCAAAATGAAAAAGATAGACAATAGCACATGTTGATGAGGATGTAGAGATATTGGAACCCTCATACATTGCTAGTGGGATTGTAAAATGCTACAGCTGCTTTGGAAAAGACCTTGACAGTTTCTCAAAATGTTAAACAGATAAGTTACCATCTGACTCAGTCAGCAATTCCACTTATAGGTATATATCCAAGAGAAATGAAAATATATACCCACACAAAACCTTGTACATGGATGTTCACAGCAGCATTATTTATAACATCTAAAAATGGAAACAACCTAAATATCTATCAACTTATGAAGAGTTAAACAGAATATCATACATCAATACAATGGAATATCATTCCACAATAAAAAAGAATAAAGCTACAACATGGATAAACCTTAAAAATACGTTAAGTGAAAAAAGCGAAACACAGAAGGTCACATTTTATAATTTTATATGAAATGTCCAGAATAGGAAAAACCACGGAGACACAAAATAAATTAGTAGCTGCTGGGACTGGGAAGAGGAAGAAATAGAGAATGACTGCTAATGGGCATAGGATTTCTTTTTAGGGTAATGAAAATGTTCTAAAATTAGAAAGTGGAGCTGGTCGCATAACTTTGTGAATATATTAAGAACCATTGAATTGTACACTTTAAAAGGGTAAATTTTATGGATCTGAATTATACCTCAATAAAGCTATTAAAAATAATGAAATCAAAATGGGAAAAAGTCAATAGATTTTTGACTAAAGTAGTAAAAGACTTGTTACATTAAAAACATGATAAACTATACAAACTGGAAAAATCTGCAGCATATGCCACATTTTATGAAATTGAAGATGCCATTGATGGTACCATTAATTTAGATGCTACTAAGAAGGGAAAACCCCATAAAATGGGGAGTCCCCAGAGCAGCCTCATTGAAGCTGGAACATTAAAGGGCCACTTCCTCCACAGACCTGCCAGGGGCTCGTTTTCCAACCTTGGCAAAGGGTTAAAGGAGGTGGAAAAATTTGAATCACAAGTTGGTATTCACATAGGTTTGCAGTCTCCATAAACACTATCTTAGGGTCCATCCTAGGTCAAAAAAACTCTGGGCAGAGAATTTACTTTATAGTGGTCTCCATTTGCTAGCAATTTTAAGATACCATTGAGATAGTCAAATATAAAAAAAAGTTTTTCTTAGAATGAAATAAAGTAGAAAAAGGGTTAACATTTTTAATATGTAGGATTCACATATATCATTTGGAAAAATAATAAATACCCAATATAAATGGTCAAATGTTACAAAGCTCAATTCTCAAAGGAATTACAAATGCCTAATAAACATGAATAATGGTTGAACTTTACCAGTACTCAAGAAATGCAAAATAAAACAATCAGATAACATTTTTTACTTATCAGAGTAACATAATTTAAAAAGCATAATGCTAGCTAAGGGTTGGTAGAATTCAGACTCTGTGGGAGCCTACAGTGTCACAATATCTCTGTGTAGTTATACGAATTTTATTATCCCAGGATCCCTTCCTGGAATCTATCCCAAAGAAATAATCCTAAATTTGGACACATCATTTATGTGGAATGATGTTCATGAAAATATTAGTTGGAAATAGAAAAAAAAGAAATACTGTAAATGTCTAATACTGAAAGAATGCTTAAATAGAATATGGCATACCCATGTAATTTTAATATTATATTGCAAGTTTAAATGCTATCTTCATAGATTATATAATGATATGGGAAACTACTTGAGTTATAATGTTATGTAAAAAAACAGAGGACATATGCCTAAAATTGTAGACCATTATGCTACCATTGTTATATAAATACACAAAGTATAGAAATAAAGATCAGCAGAAGTACATCAAAATATTTGTAGTAGATATCTCTATGTTGTGGGATGTCAAATAATGTTCACATTGTCTTTTCATCTTCTTGTATTTTCCAAAATTTTTACATTGAAAGTGTAAAAAAAGCTCCAATAAATAAGCAAAAATTCATCTTATTTAAATATAAAACATGAACATTCTACTTTTTCAGTTTTTGTGTGTGACTAAATTATCATGTTTTGAGTCATGAAATTGAACCTAGAATAGCTAAATGATAAAATAACAACATATATAAAATAGGGGTTTTTTTTCCTTTTCACATAATTTAAAAACAACTACAGAATACCACATATCCATTGTAGAAAATTTAATAAACAATATAAAGAATAATTAGATCCCACGTAATCCTCTGGTTCAGAATAACCACTATTAGCTTTGGGTTTAGTTTCCTCTTCTTTTTCTAGTTACAAAGTTTAAAGGTAGGGTATGGAGTTGAGAGTTTTCTTCTTTTTTCAATGTAAGAGTATACAGCTATTAACTTCCCTCCGAGCACTGCCTCAGCAGCATGCCATAATTTTTGGTATGTGTGTTTTCATTTTCATTCATCTCTGAGCTTTTTCTAATTTCTCTGTGATTTCTTCTTTAACCTATTGATGGTTTTACGAGTGTGTTGTTTCATTTTCATGTATTTGTGAAGTTTCCAATTTTCATTCTTTATTGATTCATTCTATTGTGATCAAGAAAAGATACTTTGTATAATTTCAATCTTTTTAAATTTATTGAGCCTTGTTTTATGGCCTAACACATGGTCTATCCTGGAGAATGTTCCACGAGAATAACTACTCTTAATAGTTTTATATATGCCATTAGAATTCTGCTGTGTATTTAAGGTCTACAGATTGATAACTACATATATGTGAATAATCTATATTTAAAGGGCTAAATGTATCTCTAATACATGATTTTCATTTATTTATCTTAATTTTATTTTAAACAATACATCATTTTTATTGTTTGCATACGATTCTATTATTTGACTATTTCATAATATACCTAACCGATGTATTATAAGATTGGACATTGAGAAAGCTTCTGATTTTTTTTCACCACAAAATAGGACTCTAATGATTATGTATCAGTAAATACCTGACCAAGATACTTAATCATAATTATTAAGTAATTGCCACTGTAAGGAAAGAAATAGCTCCAACTCTTCCAATAAAAATCTTGCAAAGATACACAGTGAAGTCAGTGACCAAAAGTAAAAACCTTTCATAAGGATCTTACCTTGAATTTTCTTGAAAACTCTGGAATTCATGAACTTTAGAAATCTGTCTGCATAAAAGCTTGGTCTGTGAACAGAAACAGTGTCCTGCAAGGACAAATCAAGCATCACAGGGTTACCTCTCAGAGAGTTTATCTCAAGTCACGAGAAAGATCTATGCAATTGGGTCTCTGTTAGCCAACGTCCTGGACCAAAAGTGGTCAAGAGCTAGAAAGAGCAAGGCCCTGTGTCCTTTGGGGCTGGTGGAGGATGGCACAGGCTCAGTTGAAACAAGGATTCCAGACACTCAAGGTGAAACCCAGCAGGGGCGAGATAGCAAAAAGACTCTGCTGTATAAATTGAAACAGCTGTCTTTATTTACAACATTGTGTCCCAGGAGGGGCTTTTAAGTCCTATTTTTCTTTTCTTTTTTTAACATACAAGCAATCAGTGACCAAGTGTCATCTGGAATGAAGGACGACACTCTTAGTTATGAACAAACATTGGGGACATAAACCAACAAAACCACCCTAATGTAACAGTGACATTTAAGTTAAAAAGTGTTCTGGTTTCATCTCCAAGTAATATGATGAGTAGACACTAGGAGGATTCCTAGGAGACAGGCTAGCAGATAACTCCCATTACACTGAATTATCTACTAATTACATAGGGTTGAATTGAATTAAGTTGCAAACTCAATTCTTCTCTCATTCTTAGCAGGATTCTTTAGGACTAAAGGGTCACTTTATTACAAATCCAGGAAAGATGGAGGAAGGAGCTAATTCTCTCTGTTTGTTTAGTAATCATTTATCCGAATCATGTCTCCAAGCTGTACCTTGCTAGACATAGTAAATTTGCTTATATAATGCTTCCTTTTGAATCTAGGTTTATGGGTTCCAATGTGGAAAGTTCTAAAAATTTAAGTTTAGATACTACAAAGTATCTGCAGTGGGGTTGGAGGGAAAAACACATTGGGCCAGAAGTCAGGAGACCTGGTTCTGGTGTTAGTTCTAATTTTAAAAGGTTCTGTGATCCCGAGAAAACCCGAGTCTCAGGGCTTCAGGTTCTTTATCTGTGAAATAGGCTGTTACAGGAGGCACATTGTAGCTGGGGAAATCTATAATTCTATAGTCAACAAGTGATGAAGGACACAGTCATAGGGTCCCTTTTCAGCCACAAAAGTCACTGAGGCTGTACATGTGTTGAGAAATTTACCACTGGTTTAACATGTACTCTTCCCAGTACCCTAGCAGCTTCTGTGTTAAGTGGATACATTTTCCCAACAAGTACAGTAATTTAGAAATATTAGTAGGATGCCAGAGCCTGAAGGATATCCATAGATGATTAAGATTCAGCCCTTGCCTTTAAAGAGAAGTTACATTGTTCTTCTCTTTGCTATGGATACAACATTGTTTTAGAATAGAGCCATGTTTGCAAACAAACAAAAATAAGTTTATGATATATAATCAGCACAGAGATTTTTATTTAAGCCAAAAAACCAAACTAATAGAAGATATGTTTTAAATAAACAAAGGTGAGTGCCCTTAGAAGCATCTAGCCTATATAGGATTAGGCCATTTAGATGAGAAATCTTATCTGCTAACAGGAAATTTAAGTTGTCTCAGAAAACAGAAGGGCAATGAAATAGGGTTGTTTATTCTCTCTCCCTTCCATTTTAAGGTACTACGTAGTCCCCACCTTTCTCAGCTGGAAGGAAAAATAAAATTAACCTACCATCTTGACCTTTTCATAGGAGGAATCTTTGATCTGAATAAGACTGAGGTTAATTTTTAGAAACAAATTTGTGAACCTGTTGTTTAAAAGTGCATTCTGACAAAGGTCAGTCTATAGCCTGTGGATAAAACGCAGGTCTTTCGTGCTGAAAGGTTATTAACAGTCTTCCACAGAACTGAGAATGTGCATGTTCTTTCCCGAGAAAGGAGAATAACATCTACAATTTATCCTTTTTCAAAGGAAAGCATCTGCCAACATCTTAAAGGGAAAGGTGTGACCAAATCTTTAACCAATATATGCTTTGGAAGTGCCACTTCCAGTTATTAACTTAGAGAGGCTTAGCCAAATAAAGCTTCTGTCAGTAGCAGGAAGTTGAAATCTAACATCTAGATGGGACTCTGTGTATGTGTGTGTGTGAGAGAGAGAGAGACAGAGACAGAGACAGAAAGAGGGAGGTGGGGCGAGAAAAAAGAGGAGGTGACTGCTCCTTTGATAATTGACTTTTTTTTCAGTTAAGTCAATTAAAACATACTCATATCAGTCAGCCTGTGCAAATGTCTATGTATAAACCCATACTAACTTCAGAGTTTTCACATTTTATGTCCTTCGTTATGTGTTAGGCATCATGTTGAACACTAATAGGCATTAATTTATTTCATCCTCACATCAGGCGGGTACTATTCCCATCCCCTTGGTACAGAAGAGAAACCAGGCTGAGAGAGAGAAGCCAATTAACAACCAATGTGCCTGGGTCACATGGCTAGTCCAGTGGTGAAGGCAGAGTTCAGATCCAGCTGTCTACAATCAAAGTCAGGGCTCAAGCCCCTCTGTAGGTTGGTCTTATGAGAACTTCATTTCAACTGCCCTACTGATCTTCCCAGTGCCTGTGAAAAAAGTTTCCTCTTTTTTTCTCATCCTTATGTTATACTTGAGTCCTTTAGATTTCACATTAGAAACAGATGGCATTTTGTTTTTCAGACCTCTACCTAGCTACTAGGATGGATGTCATCTGTTGTAATAGACAGGTATTTATGTTGTCTTTGTTCTCAGATTTGAATCAGTCTGCTAACGTAGGACTCTGAGTTTATAAAGACCTTTGTTACCTCTGCTCTTAAAGCCTAGGACACATTCTGAAGTCTCTGAGAAAACAAAAATATATACGGTTTGACAAGGAATATAAGTCACTTACGCCATCATAAACAAGAGCTTTCCAGGAATGCTCTAACTTCTTCATTAACCTTTTAAATGTAAACAGAAAAACAAAAATGAGGATGTAAAATCACTCCCATGTGGTGAATTTTCAGAACCTTTTGTTGATTAATTTTGAAATAATAAAAGATCACTTGTCAAAAGTTCTTACCTGTATGATTGAAGAATGTCAATAATGCCCATAAATAAAAGTAGTTTTTCTCCCTTATGGCTTTTAGCTGGAATGCCTCCCATTCTGTTTGTTGATAGAGCAAAAGAGAAAATATTTTATCATACAAGATAGAAAGTTAAAAAATCACTTCTAATAAGTAGATTCAAAATAAAAGTGGACAGTCTTTAAGAATTCTGGGCTATCTCCCCATATTCATCTTTCTTCTTTTTTTTTTTCTTGTATCAGTTAAAGTCTTCATGGAAATCCAAAATGATGTACTTCCCCACAAAAAAGAATAATATAATTGTCAACTCTGAAGAGTTGGATGTGAAGAATCCAATTCAAAAATCATTCCTATTTTAAAACCATGAATGAGCATCTTTAGGGCATTATAATATATTGCTTTTAAAGATGTAAGCCTTTTTTCCTGCTCAAAAGAGTAATACATATTTACCGTGAGTTTTTAAAATAAAATACAGAAATGCACAAAAAACACATTAAGAAAACACCACTCCTAGGACGCACAGATAACTACTGATTTTTTGTACCCCTTTCCAGTATATGTGTATTTATTAATCCACAAAGGGGATTATTTAATTTATCATGCTTTATAACCTGAATTTTTCACATACTAAATGAACTTTTCCTCATATTCAATGCTAGTGTGATTTTTAATAGCTGTGTAGTATTTCAACATACTGATATAGAATAATTTGTTTAACTGAGTATTGGACATTTAGATGGATTTGCAAACAAGGATTTAAAAATATGCATTAATTTCCTTCATAAAAGTGAAACATACCCATTGTTCAGTCATTGTTGGAGAATCCTAGAAGGTAGGTACTTATGGCCATGGGAGATAATTTCTTTCTTTCAGTCTCCTTGCTCAGCTAGTACACACACCTGATGCAGTTAGCCATTTGAATAATATTCTTTGGTTGTAATTGTTTCTGATAGTCAATATGCACTTTATACATGCAAATCAATCCTGCAGTTATTAACACATCTGGCTGAGGCGAGAGACCACATCTGCCAGGGTGCAGGACTAGAACAACAGAATCCCCTTATGCAGATAAAAAGCTCTGAATTGCAAACATCATTCCTATCGTGTATTTGCCTAAATACATGTTTATTCAAATTCAAAGTTTATTCTCCCCTTTTGCAGTGGATGTTTTGCATATGTAGTAAATGGGGGTAAAAACATTTTCAGCCATTGTTAAAAAATGGAGCCATCTGAAAAAAGAAACCAAGTGGCTGAAAGAATAACAACTCAGGAAGCTGCCATTCATGTAGTTATCCATAGATGAATAGAAATGAAGTTGGCTTAATCCATTGCAGTGCTGAGTAGGACTCCATTCACAGAGTGCCACCGTAAGGGGAATGTAGTTGCATGTAATTACCCAGGGTCCTGGGCTGCCACGATCAGGAGGGTGGGCAGGCCTGCGGCTCCACTTACGTTTCTGGATTTTCTGTGATGATCCCATCCCCAGATTTCCCTGGACCCTGGATAGATTCCATGGCTGTTGAGTAGAGGACCTTCTGCATCCCAGGCCTCTTAGCATCAGGCACATTTTGTGAGGTCTCTTCTTCTTTCTCTTTGAGGGAATGGTCCAAGATGTGGATCCCCAGCAAAAGGCTATAGTCCATAATCTTGAAGCTTTCCAGCACCTGAGTGAGAAAAAGAACCAGGAGGCCAGTCAACCCAAATGACCTGTAAGTCTCGTCTGCACAGAATCAGAGCTCTGAACAGGAGACACATAGCTCCCGAATCCCAGCCAGTGGGTGGGTAACAGAGGAAAAATAAAAATAAAAACACCTGTGGTTGTTATCAGGCCATATGCAGAAAGGATTGTCACAGTGGCTCCAAGATGGGAATTGTATGCAAATTAAAGCAAGCACATCTTTTCTTAACCCTCCATGAATGTTTCACTAATAGCGTTTATTGAACACTTTCCATGTGCCAGTTGCTAGGTGGTTCACTTGGATTCAATCTTCATGACAACCTTTTGAGCCAGGTACTATTATTATCTCTATCTTACAGATGAAAACATTGAGGCATGTTTGAGGGAGATATAGTAATTTGCTGAATGTCACACAGCATGTAAGTGACAGAGACCCAAGCACTCAACTCTGGCATCCACATTCCTAAGCACCAGAACAGAGAAATCAACAACCAGTAGTGCCTATGAGCATGTGCCTGGTCCCAGCATGAAGACTCAGCTGGAATGTGTTTTTGCTTGTATTCTGGTCTCAAACTCTTTAAACTTGCTGGAGGCTAGTGGTCTCCTTTTCAAAGCCTGTCTTTCAAAGTTGCCATTCAGTTCCCCATGGCAAGTCTTTTTAAAACATATGATCTCAACAAAGAACAGAATGGACTTAATGTTTAATTATCCACTCAGCAAACAGTCAGGAAACGAGGGAATTTAAAAATAGTCGGATGCAGCCAGACAGAGGAGATAGCGATGCTCTGAAAGGAAATGACAGGAGACAAAGTCTAGGTAAGAGTCCACTGAGGTGGCTTCAGAGTGTATGTAAGTAGGGTCTTGACACTCAGGACCTTCTTAGATGGAGGAGCAGTGCTCAGGAAGAGTGCCTGAAAACTGGATGTTTCCCTCTGAGATAAAGTTCCTTTTCTACTAGGTTGTATATGATTCTCCCCTACAATGGACTGGTTTTTTTTTTTTTTTGAGACAGAGTCTTGCTTTTTGTTGCCCAGGCTAGAGTGAGTGCTGTGGCATCAGCCTAGCTCACAGCAACCTCAAACTCCTGGGCTCAAGCAATCCTCTTGCCTCAGCCTCCCGAGTAGATGGGACTACAGGCATGCGCCACCATGCCCAGCTAATTTTTTCTATATATATTAGTTGGCCAATTAATTTCTTTCTATTTATAGTAGAGACGGGGTCTCGCTCTTGCTCAGGCTGGTTTCGAACTCGTGACCTGGAGCAATCCACCCGCCTCGGCCTCCCAGAGTGCTAGGAGTACAGTCGTGAGCCACCGTGCCCGGCCTACAATAGACTTTTAATACCTGTCATTTATCACACAAAGCTGTTCAGAAAATCAAAACAGCCCAGGAAATAAGACAATCCTGGTTGTCAGAACAGCTGTCTCTGAACCAACACGATAAGCTGTCCTTATACCTTAGTTAGGAACTGCCATAGAGGAGTATAGGCTCTAGCCATTGCCTAAGTCAGAATTTCTTATGCTTCTCGCTGTCCCTTAGTCCAACTGTTTTTGGATATTTATAATTTACTAAAGAGGGGGTCAGGCCTGAAGATTCAAATACCTGTAGCTGCCACTTGGCAAAAGGCTTTGTGAACTATGGGAAAAGCATACGTAGCTTTCAAAAAATATGGTTATCCAGCCCCATAAATAGCGTTGCCATCAATGAAAAAGCTGAATGGGCTGCAAGTGAGTTATCAATTATCCCAGGTTGCTCAGCCTTCATCTTTCAATATGCTAAGTCAGGTACTTTCAGAAAGGAGGCATACAAGAGCTGAGTGTGGAATCGTATTATTTAAGAGGTGTAGGCCATGGCATTTCCTAAGCAAAGAGATCTGAGAGTGGCCTGATGACAATGTGGAACCAGCCCTCCTAACTGCTGGAGGAGTGATGTCAAGATTGGAGAAGGAAGGTAGGGGTGATGGAAAATGCCACTGACCCAGCACTTGAACATGGGGCCCATTGGTTGGTTCTCCATGGAGGTGTATCAATGCCTCACACTGCCACAAAGTAGCACAGACTGTGGAAGAAAGCAAGACTGTTTTGTGTCAGGGGTGCCAGGAACCCAACCTCTTAAAAGAAAACACTAATGGATATTAGATGCTTTCTTCAGACAGAAACAAGTGGTAGAAGGGTCTTAGCCTTTCTGATTCTCAATCATACTGAAATGATGGCTACCCGGGGAATGGTCCCCACCCAGACAGCTTCATACACACTTCACAATGATCACTACCTGCAGATACTAATTTTCCTACTCACATTTGTCTATGTTGGTGCTTCCTTTCTTAGAGAGACTGGTGGGTAAGGACATGGGGATTAAAGAGCATAGACTCTGTGAATTTAGGTGGATTACATTACCTCCCTGTGCCTCAGTTTCCTCATCTGTAAAATGGTGGCAATGATATCACCCACTGTACAGGGTGCTTGTGAAAATTAAATATGGCAATGTAGCAATGTAGAAAACTCCTTAGCATAAAGTAAGTGTTCAACTAATTGCTAGCTATTATAATTATAACCGTAATTCATGGTGAATCATTCCTCACACTAGTTCAAGAGACTACAGGTACCAGTTTGAAGTAAATACATCTAACATTACGCTTTGGAAAACAAATGTCACTGAAAAGCCAACCGCATTTCCAGCCTGCTTACCTGTGTCATTTTGACAAGTTCTAATTTCTTTAGTACCCAGTGGTATCGCTCGGATGTTCAACAGAAAAAGGACGGCTGACAACATGGCAATTCTGGTCAATGAGTTATTAAAATGACTGCCTTATAATCTATATGGGGAACAGTCTCATTTTCAATTGGCAAAAAATCCAGTCTTGTGTCCTGCAGAGCCCAAAGCACCCATTTATAAATGTTTCCTCCAAAGCAGTGAACTGACTTCAAAAGCAAGTTCTAATCAGGCTCTGTGACAACACTGTGGATATTCCCAACAGGCATCCAGAATCATTCACTCGAGTTAGGAGTGGTAAAGATGCAAGGGCATTCCTGACACCATGTTTTTCATTTGCAAAGCATTTTCTTCTGCAAAGCATCCATAAATCAATTCCACTTGTTAAAAAGCTATTTTTTTTTTTTTTTTTTGAGACACAGTCTCACTTTACTGCCCAGGCTAGAGTGAGTGCTGTGGCGTCAGCCTAGCTCACAGCAACCTCAAACTCCTGGGCTCAAGCAATCCTGCTGCCTCAGCCTCCCAAGTAGCTGGGACTACAGGCATGCGCCACCATGCCCGGCCAATTTTTTCTATATATATTAGCTGGCCAATTAATTTCTTTCTATTTATAGTAGTGATGGGGTCTCGCTCTTGCTCAGGCTGGTCTGGAACTCCTGAGCTCAAATGATCCGCCCACCTGGGCCTCCCAGAGAGCTAGGATTACAGGCTTGAGCCACCGCGCCCGGCCTCACAAAACCATTCTTGAAAGCTTGGTGAATGGGGCAAACTTTTTGGAAGTAACTGTGTTGGAAGGGGAGATAATTCTTTAAAGAATGGTTATTGTAAAAGGCTCTAGGACCGACTTTTGGGAAAAATAAGTTGGCGAGGCCTCCGCTAGAAATCTCCAGGAGAATC